>VYZX01013905.1:226932-251807 GCA_013401335.1 Brachypteracias leptosomus | reverse complement strand
CCATTCACCACCACTTTTTGGGCTCAGCCACTCAGCTAGATTTTACCCAATGAAGTGTACGCCCATCCAAGCCAAGAGCAGCCAATTTCTCCAGGAGAATGCTGTGGGAAGCAGTGTCAAACATTTTACTAGAGTCCAGTTAGACAACAGCCTTTTCCTCATCTATTAACCAGGTCATCTTGCTATAGAAGGAGATCAGGTTAGTCAAGCAGGACCAGCCTCTCATAAACCTATGCTGACTGCACCTGATAAGTGTAATATGGTATGTTTGTTAACCATACTGGAATCATATTAAATCAAGAGTTTCACTTAGAAAGCTTCACGTTCACTCGCTCAAGGGTCAAAGGAACTCACAAAGTTCATGGCAAAGTGTCATATATGTCATAGCAATGACAGACAACAAAGTATGTGAAGAAATTAATTCAAGAGATGTCAAGAGGAGCTGTGCTGTTTCCCCTTTCAGCTGTTCTCTGCAGTTGCATAGTTGGATTTTGCTGTAAGAATAATAAGGATGCTCTTTTTATGTAGGAAATAATGTCCTGCTCAAGTGACTGCTCACCAGGGCCCCAAGGCCAGCAGTACACAAAGAAACATTATCAACATCACTGTTTTTATAAATTGTTATCTCCAGATGCTCTTATCTAACGAAACTAAAGAAAACAGCTAATGTTTTGCTCCAGCCTGCAATAAGCAAGCTGCTCATACTGTTGGACTTTTCTGAGGAAGAAGAGCTGC
This sequence comes from Brachypteracias leptosomus, assembly GCA_013401335.1. Taxonomy (NCBI): domain Eukaryota; kingdom Metazoa; phylum Chordata; class Aves; order Coraciiformes; family Brachypteraciidae; genus Brachypteracias; species Brachypteracias leptosomus. Next base: position 251,072 of record VYZX01013905.1, on the reverse strand, counting down.
CAGACAGGTCTGGTGTCTTCTTGGAGAGACAACATTCTGCTGTGAGGCTATGGAGTGCTTCTGAGTGTGCTGTGCTTCATCTCTCCTACTTACATTCAGTGGGAAAACTCTTGAGCAGGTAAGGTGGTTCATGTTGACTTTGAAAGACATGGAATTCTACTCAAAAGGTTCTGGGTTGAAGCAATAAGATAAATGTTTTCCATTTTATAAAATCAAACCAAAATCACCAACGCTGGATTTCTGAAAGCAACCTCCTCCACAACTCTGCCTTCAAACAGCATATAAAGCATAAAATAGATGTTGTGCTTCATACTTTTGTTATTTCATTTACCCCTTCTTTGTTAAAATAGAAACCACAAAATTATGTCATAGTTATAACAGTGGAAGAAATTTTAAACCAAATCCTCTCTTCCTGCAAAGACTTACATGACCGCATGTCTGCAAGAATAGGAACTGCAGCAGTGGGACTGTGATTAACAGAGAGCCATGCAACAACAAGTCATTCCACAACTACTCCTTCAAACAGCAATATTCTTAATATCACTCAGCATGCTCTTTTATGAAAAGATTCCTTTCAGTAATAGATTGCAGACTCTTCACAAAATATTGAAAAATTATGGTTATTTTCAACAACTTCTTGTGATTACTGAGAAAAGAAGATTAAAAATGGAGACCTACAATTAGCCTAGAGAAAGCTTTTTAGATGCATAGGAATTTGAAAGGCAGTATGATTTAGAAGGAATAAAAAAGGTAAGTGTAGGTTGAAGAGAGAAAAGAGGGGAGACAGAAGAGTGGCAGGAGCTAGCAATAAATGAATAACACTACCCCAGGCAAGAAATGTAGAAGTACAATCAACAAGTGATTCGACTTAAGCAGATTCAACTTTATTTACACTCAGTGGAAGTGTAAATACATGGTCCTGAATATCTAGGGGCACGGAGAAGAAAGTACTTTAAGTGAATTCTTCAAATTCAAAGAAATTCTCCAGTCTTCTGCAGCATCCCTAAAGAAAGCTACTAATAGAGAACACAACTCCCTGTCTGATACCTGTCAGTCATGTTAAACACTTCACACCTTATCATTATAGGACAAGAATATAGTAACAAATGAATTTTTAAAAAGCCAGGTCAGGTGCATTTAGTGTGCCTAAAGCCTGAAGTTTTTATTATTTCCTGGTACTTCATAGAATCACAGAATGGTTTGGGTTGGAAGGGACTTCAGAGATCATTTAGTTCCAGCCCTCCTGACATGGCAGGAACACCTCCCACTAGACCAGGTTGCTCAAGGCCCCATCCAACTTGGCCTTGAACACCTCCAGGGAGGGAGCATCCACAACCCCTCTGGGAAACCTGTGCCAGTGTCTCATCCTTTGTGTTGTTAGTGACAGCTGTCTACAGCCTGGGGAAGTTTAATTTCCCTTGTCTTTGGTTTCCTCCCAATTAACAGCAAACCAGCAGTGAACATCTCTCTGTTGGTATATAGCCTTAATTACCTCACAAAGTTAAACAACTCTCTTCAAACAAAAACAGATATAAAACTTTTCACAGCAGGTTTTCTGTGCAATTTGTATTGGAAAATAGTGAGACATTTTAGCAAACTCAGGATGATAAACTGCTATGGAATCTCACTTCTTGTGGATTTTCCTTGCCTGTCTCCTGAGGTTCCAGTGAAACGTTAGATCATGACATGAGGACGAAATGTAAACAAACCAAAGTCTGATGTGTGTGTTGGAATTTCTGATGTCATGTTGCTTTAATTAACTCTTACAAAAAAAACCTGCCCTCATCCTATTGCCTCATTCTTTCAGCAGTTGCATTTATGAAGGCAGGGACCAGCAGCCTTGCTGATAACCATGATTGCAACCACCTAGTACAGCTCAGAGATACCTGACAAATAACCCATCACAAGGAGTGCTGGGGCAGGGGGAGCCTTGGTGGCACATTGTGTTCCCTGATCTCATGATGTGTGGGCCTAAAACATGCCCAGTTTCCAGGGATGCCCAGCAAGGACAGCCTTGGCAGCCCCTGCCTCTGTGCACAGGTGGGTTTCTGCCCAGCCCAGCAGCCTCCACACCAGTTTGCCAGTGCTGCCAAGATGTATGGTGCTGTCTTGAGGGAGGCAGCTGAATTGTTCAGACTCCTTGTTTGAGCAATGCTAAAGGCTAATAAATTGTGACTGAATACCAAAACTAAATTGGAATGTCAGGATCTCTCACATAACAAAAAACAAAGTGAGAACAGTGGCTAAGTGTTCAGTAGGAACACAGACAAACAAAACCCTAGGGTCTAAGAAATTAGCAGGAAAAGAGTAAAGAATAAAATAGACAATATTGTTATGTCTTTGTCTAGCTCCATGGTGTGCCTGCCTCTTGAATTCTATAGGCAGGTCTAATCCCTTATCACTAAAAGATAAAGCAGGTGTTAAAAAGGCTTGTTCAAGTTCTTAGAGTGGCAACATGACAGTTCAAATCTGTGGGGTTGTTCCCCTAAGAAAAGCAGAAAATAAGGGATGAATATGGTAAGAATGAGCAGGATGGGGGAAAAAAAAGGGGTGAAAAAGAAAGGGAAAAAAGTATTCTCATGTATGGAAACAAGGGAACAGCAGGTGAAACCAAAAGGTGTCAAGTTCAAAAGGGAATGAAATTATTTTTCCTACAATATGTTGTCAATCTGTAGAAGTGATTGCCACAAGACATTGGGGATGATGAAACTGTACAAGGATTCCAAGAGCTTTAGACAAGATAATGAAAGAAAAAACCACTAAAAACTACCACTTCTAACAAGGATGTCCAAGGTTTAGGTGACTGCAAACCAGGAGAGTAATACCCATAGGGTATCATAATTGTGTTTCCTTTTTCTTACACTTTTGTTTAACATGTGCAATTAGCTGCTACCTTTGAAAGGCCTTGTGGTCCAAGCAAAATTTTACGAGAAGGTTCACTAAAGTCAGAGGACAATCAAAAATCAGACCATCAACATGGTTTAACAGAGTTGTGTGGACTGCTTGCATCATTTAAGCAAAGGAAATGATTTGAATACCAAGGCATAACAGCTGGACATGGACAGCCAGGGCAATGCCATACCTTAGAATCACGTACATCTCACCTAGATGAAATAGTATCCCAAAGAGATCATCTCTTTTCCTCCCTTGCTCTTCCCTGTCCTACAGGAATTTGGAATAATAGGATGTTCTCCAGGAATCTGGCTTCGTTCTACAGACTGGTTTATTATCTGATCCAAAGATTTACCAGTGTTCAATACAAAAAAGAGTCTTCAGAGGCTTCCAAAAAGATGAGACACATGGGAAATCCTTAGTTCTTAACCAATTCATTAATGCTACCATGTTTCCAATACTTAGTCAACGCCTCTTCTCATACATCAGCAAAGAGTAAGCTCAAGAAACACAATTTATAGGAAAATGAATAGGAGGAGTCCAGGCACTGTTGCCATACAGCTAGAGTGGCTGCTCCCTGGTTATGGACATTTAAAATATAAGGAGCCTTTAAAAGAAGCACATTTCTCTGTGTATGAGTGTGTTTGTATTCCAAAAAAGAAAAGTGATTTCTACTTTCATTGCTCAATAAGAAAATAATTTTCTTATACTGCAAGCTCTGAAAGGACTTCTTTTCTCAAATTGCCTCACGTGTTGTTCATATGAATGATCTTCTGCTGGCAGGACGCAGAGCTGGAGGAGGAATTTATTCCTTCCAATAGCATATTTCTGCTGCCCATCAGACGTTTTCTTCCCTTGGAGTTACAAAACCAGAGGAACGACTGCTCTTCTCAGATGAGGACGGATGATGACTCTGGACACTCTTTGCAGAGGCTGCTGTCATCACCAATTCTGAAGTTAACAGGGAACTTTCCTGAGCAGGTATTACGTTGATGCAAAAATCTGAAATTCAAATTATGATGGCACATTTGTGGTGTGATGAACAAGTGATGGTGTTTGTGAACAAGTGATAAGCATCTGCAGGCACAATGCAGGACTTCAGAATGTGTTACAGAATGTGTAAAATTCCTACTTCCCATGTTGAAGCTCAAACATTTCAGATGAATTGTCTTTTGAACAGTGACATTTTAAAATGCTTTGTTTACCTAAGGTATTAGAAAGCAAGAAAGCACAGTTTATTTCCCCCCAGAAATCAGAAGGTTTCTGTATGCTTTTTAAGTAGATTTTGTCTGAGATCTTTTATAATCTTTTTCTGTATTGATATTTTGTCTCCTGACCCTTTTTGCCCTTGGTGTGTTCCATAGTTGAATATTGGAATATTTTTGTCATCACCTTCATTACTGATCAGCAGAGTTTTTAAGTACTACTTCAAGCCAGTTTCATTTTAAAGAAACTGACCAGTTCACCTATTAAAATACAGTTACCTTGGAATTATTCAAGCAGATCAGAATTAATTTTCAGGCTAGTTTCAGAGACTCCTGCCAGCATTTTCTTCAGTTTTATTCAAACAATGTTTGTTCATTAGCTAACTTGAACTAAGTTAACCTAGTTTACTCCAGTTCCTCAAATCCTCGCATTTGTTCAGTTTCATTCAGTTTCAGTGATAAACTAAAACCCTCCAAGTATTTTTTTAAATGTTGTCACACTTCAGACAAGTCCTGGGAAGGGCTGACTGAAGTTCTGAGAAGCAATATTCATCATCTGGCACCTAGGAGATATGCAGCGGAAATCTCAGTTTCTGAAGAAGAGCCATACTATTTCATTTGTTTGGAAGTTGTACTTTGAGGTCTACTTTAGGCTTTTTAAAATTGCCTATTAAATAAGATTAGCCAGTTCAGTATTTTAAAGCATTTATCTTGATAGACTTCATTTCTATGCACCAGACCACAGTCAAACTTTGCACAGACCTACAGAAAGTGAGTGCCATCTCCTGCCCATTCCAGTTCAATGCAACGAGGTATGTTGTTTTGCAATGATTGTTTTATCTGCAGTGTGGGAGGTGTTTCTTCTACACTGTTACTTGAAATTTCTCTTCCATGGTTAAGTTATGGAGTCCCTGGTTAAGACTGGTTGTATTACACACATAAATGTGTGTCAAGGAGCATAATTATCAGCTAACAAGATTGACACAAAGGATTTATGTCTGTTGCCTTCTCCTTTTTCTCCACAATATGCCACTTTTCTTGGGTCAGATCCCTGTAACTTGTGAAAGTGTCTCTTAGGTAGAGTGCTTCAACATGTGTCATGCAAATACTGTGCTTTGGACATGTTAAGTCACCCTCCGGTGGAAGCACTTGAGTGTGCTCATCAGCAGCTACAAGGCTGGAGACACAAAGCGATGTCCTGCCTAGGGCTGTTGAGCGCTCAGCATCCACCGCTCTAACAAGCTGCTTTCGTTGTTTCAAGCAGAGGAAAAAGCTGGGTGTATATGTGTGAGGATTTAAGAAGCTTCTATAAACACCAGCACTTGTTTGTTTTTAAAAGTGGCCAGTTAGTGTCTCCACCAAGTGTCAGGAAATTTGTAAGTGCTCAGAGGACTCAGCCAAGCAAAAGGAAAGTGTTAATGGGTTATGAAAAATATTATATTTAACAGTACTTATTAAATAGCATTTTTAAAAATTATTTCTTTTTACTGGAGTATGGAGCAATTTATTTGCCATGGAAGGCTTGAGTCTGCTTTAGGGATGAGGGGTGATCTTTTTGGTGAAAAGTTTCTATGATTATTCAGTAGATATTTGTACTTAATTTTCTAATATTTTAGGAAGCACCAGGACTCAGAAATGTAGTTAAATATGTGCTCCGTGGACACCTGTGTCTGGGTTAAAGACCACCATATATGTACACACACATACACACACTGTAGGTCCCTACAACTGGCCTGACATGCTCACTTTAACCAGTAAATGTCAATAGCTTGATATTCCTTTTCCCCTACTTTCCTCCTGTGAAGTAAACAACCTGCCCCATTCATGTTTTTGTCATTTGCCCCATCCTGCTGACCCAGCACCCTTATTTGCTGACTCTACACCCATGTTCAGCAACACCAGTAAGTCAGGATTTCCCCCTTTCAATATCTTGTGTCATTTATTACCCTTGGGCTCCCTGATAGACTCCTTCCACACCTTTTCTCTGGAAGTTCTCCCTTTACCGCTTTACTTACAGGGTTGACCAAATACTTCTTCATCACCCATTTGTCATACTTGGTAGTTTTTTCCTTGTGCTCCCATCAGTTTAAATGTGGGCTAAGTCAAGGCTTTGGGCAAAAAGCCTGTTGTGCTTTGCTCCCTCCCATGTGGACAATTGCTTGGCACTCTCCACATAGTGATCCTAGGGGAAATCTACAGCTGGCAACCTGCAAAAAGTTGGACTTGCAAAATCTAAAGCTTAGGATCACAACCACATGGTTGGCTCTGAAAATGACAGGAAAATGCAACTCATGGACCACAGCAGCAGCATTCCCCCATCAGCTGCTGGACTGCACTCTAAAGCAGGATTTGGTGGGTTACTTGGGGATCCTTCCAAGCATCACTACAGTTTCAGAGGGAAAAACTAACAGTTTCCTATTTCCTGGCCTGTAAAGATCACCAAGAAACTGTTCAGCAGTGTGACTTGCAGCAGCATGAACAGGTTATGACATTCCTAGCACAGCAGGTTGCTCTCACACAGCACAATGCAGTAGCCTACTGGCCACCACAACCCACCACTTGTGCTGCAGCACCCAGACACTGAGTGCAAGAGCAGCACAAAACAGCCACCATGGACATGAACGTGAAAGGTTCAACAGACCACTGCACCACTGCAAACATTAAGGCAGACACAAGCCTGGGAGAGCTGTCTGCTCTAGCCAGATGCATCTCCAATATGGTGGGATGAGTCCCCACTCTCTGCAGGTCTCAGTAGGTGTCATCCCACCTCCTGCATGCAGGTGCTTCTTCCCTGTGCCGGCTTTGTTTAAGAGCAGCGCTTAATCTGCAAGGCTGGAGAAGTGACAGTCAAGGATCTTGTCTCTCTCTTGCTCTCAGACAAAGCATGGGACTGGGTTTCTGCATTGTAGGATGTTTCCTACCCAGCTAATTTCTGAGTACCTGAACACACTCTCTGTGATAGACAGAGCTTGAGTGCTGGAATTACTTGTCACTGGTCGAGTGAAAGCTGTAGCAGGCACTTCTGAAGTCATCTCCTGTGCAGCAAATGCCCTCTGCTGTGTCTGCTCCTGGCCCACCTGATAGTTGCACTCAAGGTGAGCTGGGTAACCAGCTCCAAGGCTGACGCTTCCACCCTGTTACACACAAGGAAATTAATCCTTAAGGGATCTTCTTACTGCAGCAGACTGGATAAACAAAACCAAAAGTGATCCCTGAGAGGTCAAAGCAGTCTGTTTGCCACATCATTAGGCTGCAAATTGACCAACTTCATTTATTTTATAGAGGTGAACAGAAACAGTCAGTGTCCTTCCTTTCCATGCCAAATCAGGTATAATGTCAAGCCAGACTCCCAGACTCATTACCAGACCAATTCTGTAATTGTGTATATGATTGATTTATTCATTTTGAACTATTTATTTGCTCTTGAGGTGTGGATGTGGTGTCTGGGAGAATGCACAGAGCTAAAGGGCATAGTGGATTGAGTCTCTGCCTGGAAATACTGGCTCTGAAGGTGGTTGGAGGGAGAAGAAGAAAACCATGGCATTTGGAGAAGGTTTGGGTTTTAGGTTCCTGGTTCTAGGAAATCTGAGCTCTCCTGAGAGGGCACAAAGCATAATCAAGGGGAAAAAATTAGCCCATCTGTTTGCTCAGTTTAACATTAACCTCACCAGTTCTCATTTCTGTTCTGTAATTGAAGGCTGATGTGTCTTTCTGTGGTAAGCTGAGCTCAGGCAGAGCGAAGTCTGGGAGCTCATTTGTTAACAGCACAGGAGGGACACACGAGGGACATACAAAGAATGGAAAGGTGACTGATGCTGTCATTTAAGGCTTATTCACCTGTCTCTTTTTTTTTTTTCCTTTTCTTTCCTTTATTTTTTTCTGTAGAAGCTGTGCTTTCCCACTTGTTTGATATTTCCCCAGCTAGAGGTCAATAACCTTCAGGTGAGTGTGACATTGCCCTGGTCCATTTCACTGCATAGGGTTAGTGCTAGAAGTCCAAATGTAAGTCTTTCCTATCCTAGAGCCCTTTGAGAGGACAATGCTCATATGAAGGATGTTTCAAACAAGATCTCCTGTAATCCCTTTAGAACTAGGTGGAATAGACAAAAAAAAATACTCCAAAGAAACAAAAGAAAGAATGCAGCTGCAAGCCCATCACTCAGTGGTCTTGTGTTGCTATGGCTTTAGAAAACAGATACCTTGTATTGGGCCAGTGCCTGCTAGTTGTCTATTTGAATATGAGACTTATGAAACTGCAAACACCTGGATGCATCTGGCATATGGATTTGTCATGTTTAGGAGCACTTCTGAATGGTGGGTGCTTCCAGCTCTGCAACCTGCTGGGCCCTTCTGTGAGCCTTGTCCTTTGGTGCTCACAGCCCTGCTACAGGGCAGTCAGACCTTTTTTGACGTTCCCAGGCTATAGTAATGCTAGCAGTCTAGTGAGCACTTGCTCCGAGCATGTAGAGGTCTTGCCTTGATGTATAAAATTTGTTTTCAGTCTGTTAAAAACCTGGATACAGCCCATAAAAAACAGCTGAGCGGTTTTTGGAGTCAAGAGTGAAGAGTGGGTGGAGAGATGCCTTTATTTCCATTACCCCGACGTGCTCCTTCTCACCTTGACAGCCGCAACAGGCTGGCCACAGGCTTTCCGACCTTGTGCATGCGTGTATGCTAGCTCTTTCTTTCTTTCTTTTTTCCCTCGTTTTCTTTTGCTAGGGGCAGGCAGGCGTCAGCGGAAATCAGCGCGGTGCCCTAGCCGGCGGCCCGGCCCGTCCTCCGGGGCCGCTTTCGGTTTCCATTCTCCGCTTGGCTTGAAGTTCCATTTCCCCGGCCGCTTGCTCTCGCTGCTGGCCGGAGGTGCCAGGTCAGAGGGTGGGCTCTGCGGCTCCGCACGGGGCGGGGACCGAGAACCGGGGAGCGGGGACCGGGAGCGGGGAGCAGGGATCGGGAGCGGTGCCACCGCCGCGGGCGGTGCGACGCCGGCCTGGCCATGACCGCGGAGGAGAAGAGGTGCCTGCAGTGCTACCGGCGGTACATCGAGAAGAGCCTGAACCCCGTCTACATCCTGAGCAACATGACGGACTGGCTGTCGGACGGTGAGGGCCGGCGAGGATCCTGCCCGGCGCCCACATCCTCCCGCGGCCGCCGTGCCAGCGGAGCCATCCCCTCTCCTCTCCTCCCTTCTCCTCCTCTCCCCTCCTGGCCGCATCCCTCACTTTTTGCTTCGGGTTTTTACTAGAGGTGAAGGAGAGAATTCGGAAGGAGGAGGAGAAGGGGGTGACGGCGGCCGCCGCGCTGTTCATGGACGTCATCTTGGGGCTGGAGGAGGAGCGATGGCTCCGGGGCTTCCTGGACGCCTTGGTTGCAGCAGGTCGGTTCTCGCTCGTAAGCATTCCTCCGCTTCTTTTATGGAGAAAGGGTGAGAGGGTTGGGGTTGCTCAGCCTGGAAAAGAGAAGGCTCCGGAGAGACCTTATTGTAGTCTTTCAATACTTAAAGGGTGCTTGTAAGAAATCTGGGGACAATCTTTCTAGCAGGGTCTTTTGTGACAGGACAAGGGATGATGGTTTTAACTTAAAAGAGGGGAGATTTAGACTATCTATAAGGAAGATTTTTTTTTTTTTCAATTAAGGAAAACAACAAGTTGCCCCATCTCTAAAACATTCAAGGTCAAGCTGACTCCAGGCACTATCCCAAGTACTTATTAATTGGTCCCGAGATCAGAATTTAGCATTACACTTGTATTTGGCAGATGCAGAGATGAGTAGTAACTAGATTAAAGATGCTTTGGTGGTAAGTAACCACACTGCTCTCCTGCTCCTCCAAAAGAAAAGTTAGGCAATATCCTTCTCTTTGCCCACAGTTCCTCTGGGACCCTAACCTGCTTTCTTCCACCCTGGACTCCTCACAGCAAATCATACAAGTCCTCTAAATATGATACCCTGCCACTTTCTATTCCAGGACAGTATTTTCATCTGTTTGCTGACTCTCTAGGCTGCAGGCGTCTGTGCTACTTTCAGTCAGGGACTGACTTGAATCCAATATGATAATGACTTTTGAAAGAGGGGGGAGCCAAGGACAGGACTAAAAGGTAAAGGGCTGGAAAATAAAAGGGGACCAGAAGTGTTTGTGATTCTGAGTAGTGTCCTGTGCTCTGGGAAAACCTGTGGAAGAGTATCATGGACTGCAAGGTTCCAAGGATTGTGTGGATCAGAAGAAGGGGGTTGTTATGGTTCCCTGGGTGATATGAGCTGTGATGTTGTGCAGCTCTTAATCCTCTTTGCAAGTGTAACAGCTCTTTTATCATAGGGTTTTTCATCTTATACATACAAATGCTGCAAAGGAAAACAGTCAATCTATAAAAATTGTGGTTCATCTAGATTTTTTGAAAGTTACAGGCCAAAATAATTTTAATTTCTCCAGTATGACTGGGAAAGTGGTTTTTCCTACCTTGTTCCTACCTACTGTAGCTAGAGATTGAATTCAGAGCAACAGTGTGTCTCAGTGTGTGTCTTTCTGAAAGGTTACACTGGACTGGCAGAAGCCATTGAAAACTGGGACTTCAGCAAACTGGAAAAGTTGGATAGGCACCGAGAGCTGTTGAAGCGGATAGAAGCAACCATGATAGAAGTTGACCCAGTAGCAGTCATGCCTTACATAAACACGTGTCTGATACAAAGGGAGTGTGAAGAGATCATGCAGGTGCGGTCAGTGGTAAAATCCCGGTATTTGCCCAGTTTTGCTGTGGAGAAGGGATGGCTGCCTGACTTGTGGGATGAATGGGTGAGGAGGATGGCCAGCTGCAGTCTTCTGGTGGAGGGACTTCTCTTTCTTCTGCTTAGAGGAGACTTTGCTGTGTGGCTGCAGCTTCCCATGACAGCACTGTCTGTGACTCCTGCACATCTCGTTCTTCACCCCTCCGGCTGGGTGGATAAGGTGGCATGTGAAAGGTTTGCAGGCAGGGAAGCAGGATGGGGTGGCTTTGGCGTTGACAGTGCTCAGCTATAGGTTTTTGTGAAGTCCAAGCTCCCATGAAGACATCTCAGAGACTCTGGAAGGTGCTACGTTGTGGTGAAAGTGGTATCTTGCTATGCTTCTGAAATAGAGCCCTTTCTGGAGCATTCACACTGCACTAATGATCCTAAAAATACAGATGAGAGTTGGCAAAGTGACATTTAGATGTTGCCTAAATTGGTTCCTGCTTGTCATGGGATTTGACATAGTCTACTACCTCGACTGTGACAACCCCTAGAAACTTTGTGTGGCTCTTGGAGTTTTGTCAGCACCCTAAAGAAAGATGATAGGGTGAAATGCAAATTCAAGTCATTAGCTGAATTCTGTGTCACAGAAGTCAACAACATTTTCATTGCTTTTGGATGTGAAGCTGCTGCATTGTTACCTAGTTCTAGCTCAGTGTCATTATTGATGACTGATAGCAAGTGACATTACCAATCACTCGTCATTTACAACTGGTTAATAATAAGTTATTGATGCTGTGTGAAGGAGTCTGTCAGGTGTTCCTGCTCCTTGTGACTCCCGAGAAGCACTGTTTGCAGCTATTTTATTTTTAAAACAGTATTTCTTTATGGAGGTACGTAACATTTGGAAAGCTGTCGCATCTGACCAAACATTAGGCCTGCCATAAAATTTGTACTTCTGCATTTTCCTATTCTGGAATGTTTTTTAATCAGCTCAGCCTCAGAGGTTTGTGGCAGATACAGCTTATTATAAGGACCTTGCCAGATGAAAATGCAGGGAATAGCTCTGAGTTATTACAGACTTTGTCGATATTTATGCAAATATCCTACCTGTTTAGTTCAGCTAAGCTTAGTGTACACCTGGGCTGGCAGAATTGCAGCAGTTGTAGGTAAATGGCTGAATTTTATTGGAAACCTTTTATTCTATGAGAAGGAAAAGCAATTTCTGACCATCAAACAAAACAAATCAAAATATCAAAGAACAGTGGCTTTGATCACTCAGAAGCTTCAGCAGCTTGTTTGTTGTGCATGCAGATTAGTGAATACAGAAGCAAAGCAGCCGGAATAACTAAACTCATTGAATGTCTCTGTCGATCGGACAAGGAAAACTGGCCGAAAAGTCTTCAGCTGGCACTAGATAACACAGGATATTACAATGCAAGTGAACTGTGGGATATGAGAGAAGGTAAACTGAGAACTGATTTTGTAATACTCTTTTCCTATTCTTGTATCAGACTAGGGTTTTTTTCAGGAGAGTAAGACTAATTTAAAAGGCTACCATCATACTGCATTGCTCATTGTTTAAAAATAAAACCCTTAAAAAGAAAAAAAGTCTTCTATACAGAATGAAATAGAATGGAAATTTTATTATTTTTCCCCCCATGTTTATGAATTATGCCTTTTTGCTAAACAGCAACATCACATAACACTTTAAAGATACAAAACTCACAAAATGTTTATCTTGTTCCCTCCCTTCTAGTATAATTCACCTTTTGACATCTTTTTGGTTGCTTGAGTTGTGGTAGGTGCAATATTTTCTGATAAAATGTGTTTAGTAATTTGGTATTTGAGCAAATGACACTCTTCTATGATCCACAGAGCAGATCATATAATTTTTCTTTGAGAAATCAATAAGCAGCATTTACCAAGTGACTATGTTCACACTTTGTAAAAATGCAGAATTTACCCTAATAAGATTTTGCTTCTGTCATTGAATTTACTTTTTCCCATTTGAAAAGCACCTATATGAGTAGTCTGTAGCATGGGAGAATTTAGAGTGAAATACAATATTTCACTACAAAATAATTAAGAAAGACAAGTGATTTTAGACAAACTGGACATTTGATTTTGCCCAAACCATAAGTGGTTGTTAGAATTGTTTTTAATTAGCAACTGGGGCAAGCTACTTTTAGGTGGCTTCTTAATATTTCTTATTTTAAAAGCTTTTCTTGAACTCTTAAGTATTTTTTGTGCTTGTGGTTAATGTCCATGTTAAATCTGTAATCTTGTCACTAAACACAGAGAATGTAACTTGCCTCCTAATCTATTATATCCCTTGATTTTCAAGGTATAATAACTGTGTGTTGAGTATGTGAGTCTTCTAAACCCAAGACCCTCAGTGGTATCCATCTTACTTGAAAGGAAGCCAAGATACAGCATCATTCTATGTAGTGTTTCCATGCTAGCAACCAACTCCTTCACCTTGTCATCCCTGCAGGTACAACATTTTAAAGTCAAAAGGGTCAATAACGTGCCTTTTTTGTGATTGTACAGAAAATGATAAAGAAGCTGATGGTGAAATGACAGGTGCCTCTGAGAACAGCTTTGAAACCACGATGACATTTTCAGAAGAAGCAGAATGTGATAATCTCAGTGAAAATTTCTGTTCGGCTTCAGGTAAGACTTAGCAACTTAAAACAGATTTGGCTGGAGTTTTCCATTTCCTCTCCCAGTGGATGCAGATGCAGTGTGCCACAAAGGAAGGTAGGGAGGAACTAGTATGAATCTCTGACCTGATCTAACTGTTTTAATATTTAAAGGACCTCATGCTGAGCACTGCACATGTTGGGGATTGCCCCTCATTTACCACACTTATAGTGCAAAGTTATTCTGTCAGCATATTACCAAGAAACAAACACCAGTCTGTTGTTGATTCATCTCTTCTCTGATACAACTAATCCATACATGACCTGATATTAGCCAGTTTAGAGAGCTGAATGTGGCTGCAAAGGATCTGTGCTGTCGCTGCCATGTCTTCTATGGCAAATATTGCTCCACCAGCAGTTTCTAGTTCCTGTTGTGCAAGTGCAAACCCTCTGACCAGACCACAATGTAGGATAGTATTCACTTCAAAAGCTTGTACAGCAGAAGGCTAAAAGGAGTACTATGCAAATATTTGCTGAAAAATAAGTCCCTAGGTTTTCTTTCTGAGTTGAAAAAAGACCAGTCGAGGTGGTCAAGATCTTGAAATGAGTTCATTTCAGGAAGCATAGTCAAGAAGTAACAAAAACTTGGCATCAAACCAACACAAAATTCTTGTCTGGTGCATATGTCCTGTTAAAAGTCTTGTCTGTCAGTGAATGCTCTGTGTAGACATTTTAGATAGCAGCTGTTTGGGGGCACAGTATATTTTATGCATTTCTGTTGCAACATGCTTCACAAAAATACGGTTCTCTCCTAGAAGGGATCTATCAGTCTTCACCTGTTTATGAACCAAAGAAGGCTTGGAGCTACCAGATTGAACTTGCACAGCCTGCTATCAATGGGAAAAACACATTGATATGTGCCCCTACAGGTAAGAAAACAAATGTTTCTTAGGAAAATTCTCTTTGTGGAAAGGGCTATGACAGATTGGGAAGGGTGAGGGTTCAGTCAGACTTTTACATCTGTTTGTTTAAAAGCAGCTTTCCTTGCAGGAGTAGATCCAGATCTAACCTGAAACTAATGATCAAGGACAGCACAGAGGCTGAGCAAGAGAGATGTGTCTCTTGGCACTCCAGTGCTCGCATTCAGGGTTCCATGTTCTGACCTCTGCTTTCTCACTCCCTAGTGCACATTTTTGAGTTTAAAATCTTTGCAAATCTTTAAGAAACTTGATTTGCAAGTTCAAGGAAAAATAGGATGAGTTGCCCTGAGACTCCCCCGTGTTCTGTACTGAAATTTCTACCACATCAAAACAGCAGAGGGGAGTTTCACAGTAACTTAGGACTGAATTAAGAAGAGTGAAGTTCAGCAGCAAAAGAGAGATCAGTCAGCTCTTTCTCTCCACCTGTGTTTTCCATGTTGCTATCCTGATTCTCCCATGGGCCCTGGAGGGGCAGGTGTGATAGCAGAGGCAGGGACACAGAAGAGGTCTGGGTGGCCTGCACAGTGAGACTGAGTGCTGAAGGAAAAGAAACATGAGAGGAGCAAGTAAGAGCAGAAATAGACCCAGTGTTTTCAAAGAACTCAAATAAAACTGCAGATGGATTTTCCTTCCCAGTGACTGCTACGCAGACTTTACAGCCTGAGACTGTGAGAAAGGGATGATTTCCCACCTCAGTAAGCAGCAACCATGTTCAAATCTATCCCCAGAGAGTCTGCAAGTGTGACAGATGCCTTGTCAACTCCCCATTGTTAAAGGGCATCAGATGAGACAGGCTGTCTTTGCTTACAAATAAACATTTTCATGCTACCTTTCACATCCTTCATTTAAAGGATCTGGAAAAACATTTGTGGCAGTTATGATTTGTGAGCATCATTTCCAAAACCCGCCCTCGGGACAAAAGGCAAAAGTTGTGTTTCTTGCAACCAAAGTGCCAGTGTATGAACAACAGAAAAATGTATTCAAGCAGCATTTTGAAAGAAGTGGGTAAGTATAATTTTACCTGATGGATTTCCTCCACAGACGATAAACTGCCCTTTAGGTCAGCGGTGGCAAGGGCAAAATGTATTGGGTTTACTGGTGACAAGAGTGTTTGGTGTTAACCTGATGCCTAGTGATAGGAGTGGCAAGTTACCATGGCAGACCTTGTTTGGAGAATCTGAAAACCACTTTTGCAGAGTTTAAGCACTGGTTATGCAGCATCTATGGAAATGGCTGAAGTATACCTGTGCTTTTCTCTTGAGACTCCTTTCAGCCCTGCTGCCAAAGACAAGGCAGTTCCAGGTAGCAGTGGTGGGATTCCTCTTGCCATTCTCAAATGGCAGAGTCTCTCTTTCTTTTCCAAACAGAAAGACCCAAACTTCTTGGGTTTTTTTTTAAACCTCTAGTCAGAAAATGACAGTCCATCTTTCAGGTCTAAAAATTTCTTAGGGGAGTATTAACAACCTATAGCTTCTTATTTTGAAGAAACTGATTACTGAACATCCATATACGGGAAAATGAAGCTTCTGGAGAGTAGACAGTCCCATGCTCCTGGATTTATAGAAAAGGGGTGAAAGGCAGGATGTCTAAGCAGAGCTTACATGTGAACTGACAGATGCAGCTTAAAAGTACAAATTCTTCACCTCTTAAATCTTATATATTTTGGTTAATTGGAATTGCAAATCCAGTTGTTTATCTTCAGCAGTTTTTTTCTCAGCTTCTGTGGGTCAAACTGCTGGCCCCAGCAATTTGTCATTTTGAACTTAGTCACTACCCTTCAGGCTTGCTGAAAAGTCCATTCTTCTAGCCTTTTTTGTTTCCTACAAGACATCCTTTTTCATACCCTATCCTTTGCCTCTTCTTCCTAGATATTCTGTTCAAGGAATTAGTGGTGAAACAGTTGCAAATGTCTCCGTAGAAAAGGTTATGCAGGACAGTGACATCATTGTGCTAACGCCACAGATTCTTCTGAACAGCATTGAGCAAGGGATCATTAACTCACTCTCCATCTTCACTCTGATGATATTTGACGAGTGCCACAACACTACGGGCAACCACCCTTACAATATGTTAATGACCAAATACCTGGAAGAAAAATTTGACTCCTCTGCAAACCATCTGCCTCAGGTAAGGCCCAGCCTGTCATTGGTGGAAACATGTAAAGGAAAGTATTCTGCAGTGTGGTCAGCAAAGCCTGGAGTCTTGTCCTTTATGTTAATCCAGCTCAAACTGCCATTTAACAATGGCTGCAAAGTGAAACAGGAGCATCTGGAACACTTTTTCCCTCTTTTCAGACACCTCTGGGCTGTTTTCCCATGTTACATCTTCCCTGCAGCTGCCTAGAAGGACTGATCAAGCATGACAGAGAATGCAGTACTTGAGAGCAAACAGGATTGCTGGGCTGGGAAGAAAGCATCTGCCTCAGAATTTAGTAATCTCCTTGTCACCTCTCTCTTGCTGTCTTCTGCCACAGTAAAATGGGGCTACTGCCTCTGCTGGCAAGAGGTTTTGGTACAGCTGAGAAGACTTCTCTGGATGAATGTGGAGGACAGTTCTGGAGGTGGATTTGCTATTTCTGTGTGTGATGAGTGCTGACAAATAGAGCTGGTTATGGATTTAAGTGGGTGGATAATTTATTTTCGGTTTGAAAACTAAGCTTGAGTGCCTTGGAGAGGGCATGACTAGGGACAAGGTTTGGCTGTCAAGTTTTAGTCCTTGTACTCATGTTTACTTTGGCTGCCTTTTTTGTTACCTAGTTTTTGAAGATGGTGACAACTTGGCAACTGACAACAGCATCTCCCGGGCTTTTTTTTACATTATGACAAAGGAGCAGCCACTGCTATTCATGTATGTGCTCAGATTGTAGGTTTAACTGCTTCTGTTGGAGTTGGTAATGCCAAAACCATCAAGGAAACGATAGAGCACATCTGTACCCTCTGCTCCTACCTTGACATACAGGTCATATCCACTGTCAGAGAGAACAAACAGGATCTGCAGAGATTCAGAAACAAACCAGAAACACGTAAGCATGCTTCCTTTTTATTTTCCCATAGGATGCAAAGCACCATAATTAAGGCAGCTACCCAATTCCCCTTTGGTCAGGTGAAGTTAAAAGCTTAAAACTAAGCCGGAGCTCTGCTGCCTGCAAGCTTGAAAGGAGTTTGAGCATGCACTATGTTGTTGCCCCGCAGAAAAACAGTGCCCATTTGGCCAAATTTGCTCTTTGCTGAGATCCACAGTCTCTGGGTTTTATTCAGTTCTGCCAGTAAAGACTTGGGACTGTTTCTTTGTGTGCAACTACAAAGTTTATTACCAATAAACATCATTTATAGTTGCATAGAGCACCATATGTAGCATTCTTCTGGACAATCATTTGTTCTGTGTTGCTGTTTTACTTATTCAGGCCTCTAACTTCCATTTCTTGTCCCCAGATGTCAGGTGGGTGAAAAGGCGAGTTCAGAATCGCTTTGCAGACATTATCTCAGATTTGATGTCTGAGACAGAGGTGCTGATGAGGAAGATTTACTCAGTGGGTAAGATACTGTAAAATGGCTGTAACTGGGGTTTAGTCTTTGATTACATCAGTGTGAATCCTCATGGCTGCTACAACAGTCACTCTTCTTCCACTTCCTTTCTCCTCCTTCCTTTCTACTTGCCTTTAGCAAATATTTTCCTAAATAAGAGAATACAGGTAGAAGAGTCAACTATTTTCCTGTTATACATTACTAGTTTGATAATCATAAATATTTTAGCTTGGATTTCAACCTCTGTTTTGTGCTGCTAAGGATGCTGTGTTTTTGACACTGCCAAATCATTTTGAATGTTTAAAGACTCTGAAAAAAACCTACCAAAGGGCTTGCTTTCAAAATGCAGTGAGCTGGATTTCATTGATAAGAGATACCTGTATGTTCTTAATTTAAGCATTTTTCCAAATGCTTCACACCTAAAGCTGTCTCTGTTAAAGAAAACAAGAAAGGTCTCAGTTACAGTGTCACTCTGAATGTTGTAATTTCTTCCTTTCAGCAGAAATTTCCTTTCACTCTTGCTGCTCTGACACTTCTCATATTTTCTCTGGCCTCTTTGAGTTGCATTCAGAGTTACTTTTAGGGGTGCCCTGACCACCTTTTCTGATCAGCATTTTGTCATCTTTAGACCTCTTGGTACCCCTGTTTCCACATTTTACCAGTTCTCCATTATTTCCTATTAAAAAGCATTTAGGGTAATTTTAGAGAGGAGTATCTGTGGAACATGAGCATGACCAGAGAGAGGATATGACTACCTAACAAAGGAAACACTTGTCTGTAGGGTTCCAGCCTCAGGAACTGCAGTGATTTAAAGGTTTGCAGAGAGGGAGATGCATGGCTGTAAGAAAAGAATGAATCTCATGGTCCTAAGAACTGATTCTGCAGCCCTTCAGAAATGAGCTGATCTTTTCTGTTTTTGCAGAGTTCCTAAGTGTGTCCAGGCTACAAAGCAGAGATCCACAAATGGCTATGCTCAGATCAGCCCTTGGTCTATCCAACTCTGAATTAGAGGATTTTGTTGGTGCTTAAACTGGCTTTGGCAAACCGACTGGGGTGCCTTGAGCATGTTTACCTCAGTTCTATATTTTCTAGATTTCACACACACACAAACTTTCCAGATACTAGAGTGAACTATATTCTGAGGCAGGGAGCATTAAAAAAACCCATCAAAACAAAAAAACCCCATCCAACCAAAAAAGAAGCCAACCCAAACCCCAAGAAACCTCGACAAAGAACAAATACAACATGATTTTCAGACTGCACACTAAATTAAGCAACCAATCCTGAAGCTTATTTCAGCGTCACAGTTCCTCCTGCATGAATACCATTGGCTTCCCTTCTGTGGACACTCTTGATTACTGGAGTTTGAGGACCACTCAGGAGGAGTATGTGTATGATGAACAGGTATTGACTAGTTCTGCCGCAAGAACAGGCCCCTGAATAATACACCTTTAAGTACAGTGGACTGTTTAGCAAATGAATACTTAACTGTTGAGTACCTGATAATTCAAGGAGCAATATGCATGCAGTTTATTGAGTACTGTAGACTTCTTATAGGATAAGTGAGCTCTGATTTTATTGCTAAGGACTCTGCAGATGTGTGTACATACACAGATCCTCAGTTGAATTGTACTGGGTTCATTTTAGCCTAACATCTGGGTATATGTTGAAACAGGGAGTGAAGCAGACAGACCCATGGTTTCTAGAGGCAGGACAAGAGGCAGCGGGCACAAACAAATGCTTAAACAATGGGAAGAACTTCTTCACTGTAAGGGAGTTTGAACACTTAAACAGGTTGCTCAGAGAAGTTGTGGAGTCTCTATCCTTGGAACTACTCAAAATCCATTCAGACATGATCCTGAGTGACTGGCTCTGGATGACACTGCTTGAGTGAGGCAGGACTAGAGACCTTGACAGATGCCGTCCAGCCTCAGTGATTATCCAATTGTATCAGTGTTCTTCTATACAGGTGTTTTAAACTTAATATTGATGGAAAATGTATTATCTTCTAGCTAACTGTTCTGGTTATTTGTTAGCCAAGATGAACAAAAGTTTGTTTCCTCCTTCTTTACTAGATACTGCTTCCCAAATGAGGAATGATTTTGGAACACAGAAATATGAACAGTGGATTATTGCGACTCAGAAGAAGTGCAAGCTGTTGCAACTGGCAGATAAGGAGAAGGAGAGCAGCATTTGTAGAAACCTTTTCATTTGCACTGAACACCTGCGAGTAAGTGTATATCCATTTTCCTTCCACTCAGAGGTGGAGCCATCCTGTTCCCTCTGATACAAGTATGTTCACCTTGGAGCAGGATTTGAACCTAATAATTTTATTTGGCACAGGCTAAAGCGTAACATGTAACAGTTCTGTCTTCAGATACTCAGTAAGAACAGTATAGTACAGAGGAGACTTTGTAAGGCTCGTGTTATCATGCAAATGGAAAAACACAAGTTTGTAATATTTAATTTAGCTAAATATATTTGCAATTATCCCCAGTCCCATGGAAAGTGAGGCTTAAATGTGTATGTCTCTCCTTCTGAGCAGAAATTCAATGATACTCTCATCATCAGTGAAGATGCTCGCATTGAAGATGCTTTATCCTACCTAACTGATTTTTTCACAAATGTCAAAAATGGACCATATACAGAGTTAGAGAAGCAACTGACAGCCAAATTTCAAGGTATTTCACACAGCACCTGTAACAGTTGTGAGGGAGGGGAGGTCTTATGGCAGGATGATCCAAGTGTTTTCTTCAGAGTAAGTGTGTTTGTTTTTCCAGAAACTGCACTTTCCAGAAGATCTAGTGCCCATGTGGTACAAATGTAGTGTTAGGGCAGGCAGGGGGAAAATGACTTTCTGAGACTACAAGCTTCTAGTGCAGGAGCTAAGGAAGTAGCAGTAATTATAGCGAGATGCTGTAGTAGATTCTTAAATGCGTGACTTGGAGACAAGGCAGCAGTGTCCTTAAGGATGTACCCCACAAGTAGGGGGATGGTCTACAACCATGGGTGGGTGCTGACAGCATTAGGTAAGGCAACATGAACTGCTGAGTGCACTGCCTAGCCTCCTCCTGTCCAGTGCTTGGGGATGAATCCCAGACTTCTGGGAAGAAGCAGATGGCCCTTGTACCCTTATGCTTCAAGTTAGAGGTTGTCCTGTTCTCCAACTCTGGTTTAGCAGCAGAGTGCTGTATACCAGCCTGTGGTCTGGTGTGTTGCAGTGCTGACTGGAATTTTAAATCACTGTGCTGTCTGCCCTCTAGTGTCAGTCGTTTCCTAGAAGAAATAGCACTGCTTTTGCAAAAACTGAGTTTGTTTTGTTGCTCTCTTTTGATGCACAGTGTATCACAGACATTCTCCTGTCATACTGCTACAAAATGTGGAGATTCAGAATTGCTTTTTTCAGGGGATTTTGTTGCATTTAACCAATAACTTTCTTTGCTTGCATCTGAACTAAGGGTATAGAAGTAAAAACAGATGATAAAGAGAATGTGGGTGGCATTTGAAAGTACATTTGGGTGAGAATTTGATTTTATGCATTAAAGAAAGTAAATTATTCAAGACACTGCTGTTTTCTTCCAGCAAAAGAGCCAGAACTGACTGCCCTTTCAAAAGATGAATCAAATGAGAATCCCAAGCTGGAAGAACTTGCATGCATCTTGGATGAAGCATACCGCTATAATCCACAGACTCACACTCTTGTCTTTGCTAAGACAAGAGCCTTAGTAGCTGTAAGACATTTCTTTTTAAAGCTCCTAAAATAGGAAGTGAGAAAATACAATGCCTTGCCTACTACCCTTCCCATTTTGATCGAGAAATAGAAACATATGCATGTATTCAATCTTCCTAAGGAAATACTTATCTTTCTGTACCTTTCTAAGCACTGATGCTCTGAGACAGGATGAGGGGTATTCTTCTTTTTCTAAAAACTACACCACCCCTGGGTTGTGTCCTTCATCACTACTTCTTACTATGTGTCATAATTGACTGCTAAGCATCAGATTGTTACTTTAGGTCTGAAGTCAGTTTTAACAAGATGTGTTAACAAGGTTTGGGGCTTTAATGTGGCAGTGCTATAAACCAGCAGCTCTGCTTTATTACTCACTGTACATCAGGAGGCATTTATAGGTTTCCTGGATGATTCCTGTAGGCCCAAAGGAGGTTTGTGCCCTAGCATGTGTTCTTGATCAAGAAAAAGGAAAGACCTTGTGGAGCAGATGTTCTCTGGACCCTCTGATGCACTAGTCTATTTCATATTTGTCTAGGATCAAGGATCTAGAATGGATGATATTTTTTCTCTCTTCCAATATCTTGTTCCCAGAAAACATTCATGCTTGATGTAAGTGTGCTGCTAATCATTAGCCTCACTAGCTCTTAAACATTTACTGCTAGGTGTCATAGTCTCAGGCTACTGGGAACAGGTTTATCAGCTGAGAGTCCCAACCCCTATTTTACCCTTAGGTGTAGACATGCTGGATGAATCACAACCAAAAAAAAAAGGCAGGCTAAAGTCCAAACTAACAAGATGAAGCATCTGCTGGCAAATTTCCATTACAGTGTAAAAGTCTACTGTAGGTGGACTGAATTATGTTCTTAGGTAAGAGCAGTTTGAAGGTGCTATTTTCACTGTGCCGTGAGAAAGCACAATTTGCAAGTAGCACCTCATTTCCTTCGGATCCCAGTGGTGTGGTATTCAATGATTTGTTGGTATACAAATACGGCATATTTTAGCAGTGAAAGGCTGCTTGCTCTCTAGCCAGCCTTTAAGTTGCAGGAGGTGGTAAAAGTGGAAGTCATCTGTGAAATGGCTTGATCTAGCATCATGGCTATGATTCCTGCTTTCTCACCCATTAATAGATGTTCCTTCCTTATGTACAAGTTCTACTTCTTTTCTGCTTTTTGTTCTCAGAAGTATTAATTGTCCAGGCAAGCATGGGCAGAATCTACCTATCCATCCCAAGCTAGCATTTCATCTGGACAGAGATCTAACTTCCTGATTCTCTTTCCAGGCTTTGAAGAAGTGGATGGAAGCAAACCCTCTACTTAGCCACATAAAGCCAGACATGTTGATGGGTCGTGGAAGAAGAGATCAAAAAACAAGTACGCAGGTTTGCACTGAGGAATATCAGTTGCTAGACCTATGGTGGCTACACTGCTAAAGTTGTTCTACTTTTCCTATGTACACCTGTGCTCTTAAACAGAGGAAGGTCATGCAAGTTTGTGCTATGCTTCTTCCATATCTAGAAGACCTTTAACCAATCTTAAGGAGATGGTTGCTTTTTCTGTCCAGAATCTTTGATTAAAGCAGCGATAACACTGTCAGTGACCCTTTGCTGCAGATTCTTTTGATAGTTCAAGAAGTTTACAAACTGTTGATTATCATGGCTTCCAGTGATTACTTTTAGTGGTATTTTCCCTGTTCCTTTTACAGATACCTCTCTTGTTTTGTGTTTGGTTGCACAAAGACATCTTAAGGTAGAACAGAAGCTACAGCCAAAATGAATTCTGCTTAAGATTTAGCTTGGGCTTAAAATAACTAAGCTGTATGGGTCTCTCTAACAAGGATCAGCAAGATGTTGTGTCTGAAATGGTATTTCCCAGGATGACAATTCCTGTGGCACATCAACAGGAATTCCTGATCAGTAGGTGTGGTATGCAGCCAGCTGGATATGTAGACTTAAAGTACTTTTCCAGATCAAAAGCACATGCTCATTTCTAATCACCTAAGTAACAGCAAATACAAGTATCAAGTTCAAGGAACTCTTCAGTGTTTTTTCCTGACACAGTCTCTCGGTACTGCAGGTATGACACTCCCAATGCAGAAGGGTATTCTGGATGCATTCAAATCCAACAAAGACAGCAGACTGCTAATTGCTACATCTGTTGCTGACGAAGGCATTGATATTTCTGAGTGCAACCTTGTTGTGCTGTATGAATACTTCGTTAATGTCACCAAAATGATCCAAGTCAGAGGTATGGAATTTCAGAGCTATTACTTTACAAACCAATTTTGGCCTAGAAATGAACAGAAAGTGCTACTGAACAGCACTTTGGAAATGTCATAGTAGTATGTGCATGTCTTACTGTTGTTCCTCTGTGCCCCTGAGAGGAGTCAGAGGAATGATAGGACTGGATATGACAAATTTGTTCACAGAACTGAGCCCTTTGATGCTGTGTGACTTTTCTTTTGCCATG
>VYZX01013905.1:193572-213543 GCA_013401335.1 Brachypteracias leptosomus | reverse complement strand
GATAATTTCCTGATACAGCTGGTGAGTGAGCCAACTAGGGAGGGCTTCCTGCTGGACCTTGTTTGTGAACAGAGAAGGACTTGTGTGTGATGTGATGGTTGGAAGCCATCTTGGTCATAGTGATCATGAAATAATAGAGTTTTTGATTATTGGAGGAGTAAGGAGGGGTGTCAGTAGAGCTGACACCTTGGACTTTCAGAGGGCAGACTTCACCTATTTAGAAGCCTGGCTGACAGAGTCCCTTGGGAGGCAGTCCTGAAGGGCAAAGGAAACTAGGAAGGCTGGATTTTCTTCAAGGAACACTTAAAAGTGTAGGAGCAGGCCATCCCTGTGAGCCAAAAGACAAGCTAGCAGGGAAGAAGACAAGCCCGAACAGAGACCTTTGGCTGGAACTCGAGAAAAAGCAGTTTATGACCTGTAGAAGAAGGGGCAGGCAATTCAGGAGGACTACAGAATGTTGTAAGGTTATGCAGGGAGAAAATTACAAGCGCTGAAGCCCAACTAGAACTTAATCTGGCTACTGCTGTAAAAGACAATAAAAAATGTTTCTGTAAATACATGAGTAACAAAAGAAGGGCTAAGAAGAATCTCCATCCTTTCTTAGGTGCAGGAAGAAATAGAGTGACAAAGGCTGAGGGTGAGGTATTGAATGCCTTCTTTGCATCAGTCTTTAATAGTAAGACCAGTTGTTCTCCAGGTATCCAACCTCCTGAGCTGGAAGACAGGGATGGGGAGCAGAATAAAGCCCCCATAATTCATGGGGAAATGGTTAGTGCTACACCTGCTACACCACTCAGACACACACAGGTCTATGGGGTCAGATGGGATGTACCCCAGGGTACTGAGGGAGTTGGCAG
Source organism: Brachypteracias leptosomus (assembly GCA_013401335.1). NCBI lineage: Eukaryota > Metazoa > Chordata > Aves > Coraciiformes > Brachypteraciidae > Brachypteracias > Brachypteracias leptosomus. The sequence continues at coordinate 212,686 of VYZX01013905.1, read as the reverse complement.
AGGGCTCACCAAGTCACTTTTCATCATCTATGAGCAGGAAGGTGCCAGTTGACTAGAGGTGAGCAAACGTGACACTCATCTACAAGAAGAGCCAGGAGGATCTGGTGAACTACAGGCCTGTCAGCCTGACCTTGGTGCCAGGGAAGGTTATGGAGTAGATCATCTTGAGTGCCATCACACAGCACATACAGGACAACCAGGTGATCAGACCAGTCAGTGTGGGTTTATGAGAGGCAGGTCCTGCTTGACCAACCTGACCTCCTTCTATGACCAGGTGACCCAGCTAGTGGATGAGGAAAAGGCTGTGGATGTTGTCTACCTGGACTTTTAGTAAAGCCTTTGACACTGTTTCCCATAGCTGCTCATGGTTTGGATGGGCGTATGCTCTGCTGGATAAAAAACTGGCTGGATGGCTGGGCCCAAAGAGTGATGGTGAATGGAGTTAAACCCAGTTGGTGGCCAGTCACAAGTGGTGTTCTCCAGGGTTCAGTACTGGAACCTGTTCTCCTCTTTCTCAGTGAGCTGGACAAGGGAATTGAGCAAGCTTGCAGACAACACCAGTTGGGTGAGGGTGTTGATCTGCTCAAATGTATGAAGGCTCTACAGAAGGATCTGAACAGGCAGAATCTATGGGCCAAGGCCAATGGTATGAGGTGGTATGAGGTTTAACAAGGCCAAGTGCCGGGTCCTGCACTTAGGCCACAACAACCCCCTGCAATGTTACAGGCCTGGGGAAGAGTAGCTGGAGAGCTGCCTGGTGGAAAAGGACCTGGAGGTGCTGGTGGACAGCTGGCTGAACATGAGCCAGCAGTGTGCCCAGGTGGCCAAGAAGGCCAACAGCATCCTGGCTTGTACCAGAAATAATGTGGCCAGCAGAACTATGGAAGTGATCATCCCCCTGTACTCAGCATTGGTGAGGCTGCACCTCAAATCCTGGGTTCAGTTTTGGGCCCTTCAGTACAAGAAAGACATTGAGGTGGAGTGTGTCCAAAGAAGGGCAACCAAGCTGGTGAAGGGTCTAGAGCACAGGTCTGATGAGAAGCAGCTGAGGGAACTGGGGTTGTTCGGCCTGGAGAAAATGAGGCTGAGGGGAGACCTTCTTGCTCTCTACAAGTACCTGAAAGGAGGTTGGAGCGAGGTGAGGGTCAGTCTGTTCTCGAAGGTAACACATGATAGGTTGAGAAGAAGCAGCATCAACTTGCACCAGGGGAGGTTTTGGTTGGACACTAGGAAAAACTTCTTCACTGAAAGGGTTGCCAAACTCTAGCACAGGCTGCCCAGGGAAGTGGTGGAGTCACCATCCCTGGAGATATATAAAAGACATGTAGACATGGTGCTGAGGGACATGATTTAGTGGTGGACCTGACAGTGTTAGGTTTGTGGTTGGACTGGATGATCCTAAGGGGCTTTTCTAACCTAAAAGATTCTGTAACAATTTGTAACAAATGTCCCAGAGAAGGCTGGAGTAAATCAGTGGCAGCCACTACAAATAAAAAGGCTTTGTACATAGTTCTGTATATCCCTGTGGATTTGCTGATCCCCCCCACGTTTTCAGGCAAGCTTTCAGGGACTGAGCTATACAAGAAAGGATGTCCAAGGCCCTCTTGCCTTTGTGAAAATTTCTCCATCCACCTCCAAGGCTTGGTTTGGTCGCTTCTGCTTCTTTAAGAGCGTTCTGTTTCTGATGAGCTGCAGATTCCCAGCTCCAGGCTGTGGTCTTTTTCTCTGCCTGCAATTTCTGTGGTCTCAGGAGCCTTCTTTCAAAACCTTGAGCTTCCCAGGGCGGCAGCACTACTTCTGCTGTTGGGAGCCTCACGTGACTTGGTCTTCACAAGGACTTAATAGTGTCATAACCAAAGGGGCCGTAGTGGGGTTGAGAGGAGGAAGGAACTGACAGTATAAATGCTGTCCATCATGTAGGGTGTAGCTTCTGTTGGGGCTGGTTGCATCTTGCTGAGCTCTCTCGGTGGTGTTCTCTGAGGGAGCCATCTCTGTCCGTTGTGTCCAGCAGGCAATGCTGGCACCGCAGTGGGCAGCAGGGGAGCTGGACCCACAGGAACCTATGGCAGGATTGTTTGAAAGAATAATTCTGAGGGATATTGCTGAGTTCAGCATTGGCCTGTGTGATCAGGCAACTGATGGCAGCATAAAATGATAGCTGAACAATATCCTGAGTCAAGTGTAGACAGGCATTAGGGTTTATCTTATTTACATAATGACCTTGATTTTTATTTATTTTTTGAAGATACATGACCTGCAAATGAAGGAAAAGGTATTACGAGACTTCAAGAAGAAAGGAACAAGATGTCAGGTAGTGGAAGGAAAGAAAAATCTTCTGTGTGGAAAATGCAAAGCATATGCCTGCAGCACAGATGACATCAGAGTTATAAAGGTATGTCTCTGTATGGAAACCTACACTCATGAGCACCATGGAAGTCAGTGTTATTGACCCAAGAGCATTGTTTATCATGTGGAAAGTAGGCTACTTTCTGCAAACTGGAGCAGAAAAAAATTCTGAGTAAATCAGTAAACCACAGGACCAGTCCTAACTACCTCTGTAGCATGTTATGATGGTAGTTGATGATGTCCACGGTGTGAAAATACATGACTTAACAGGAATCAAATTTTCCTGAACCCTCTTCTGTTAGAAATGGATGGATTTTGTGGAAAACCATGTGATCTTCAATGACATAATCTACTATTGTAACTGCTGGATGTTTACTTTTCTGATTAGTGTAGGATTGGAAGTCTTTCTGCAGCTGACAGATTTCTCCCAGAATTTGTGTTAACTTGAAAATTGTCTGTACAAAGTACTGAGATCAACTCACTGTTTAGCTCCTTGTCTTCTGGGCCAGTTTTCAGTTTTGAAAGGCAAGGCAAAACCCTTTAATTATTCAATGTTACTTTTTTCCCCATTCTTCAGGTAGTTCACATTGCTTTTGTGCATCTCATGGGGATGTTTTTACCGTGCTCTTTCTGAACTTGATTTCTCTTTAGGCCCAAGAAGCCAATACTCTACACACAGACAGTAGTGATTGTGAAAGAGAGCATTTTCTGGGCACCTTGAGCCTTTCTAGTTCTGAAATTTGTCCTTTTAAAGCTTTTCCTACTTGTGCTGTTCTGAAAAGTGCAGTAATGAGGTGATAAGGGGCTTCAGGCCCCAGCTGAGCATTACAGAGTGCTTGCCATCAGGCACTTCCCTTTTTAATAAAGAAAATATTTTTGTTGTTGTTTTTACTAGCAGTTTTTGGAATGTAGAAGGAGTTCTCTACTCCTCTGCACAGAGAAGGTCCACAGAAGAGGAACCTGGAATAGCTCGGTCTTGTGAAAACCTAGTTATATTTTCTTGAGAAATAACAAGAGATATCTAACACACACCTCTGGCTGTCCCATTTTGTGCTGCTGGCTTATCACCTGTGCAAATAGATTCCAGAGTTCACAACATTTTAAATAATCTGTATGAACTGTGTTGTCACAGTTCAGTCTATATATTTAATGGAAGTTGCATTTCCAGGAAGAAGTAGTATTTTCAATCTCCAGCTCAAATTGTATATATGCTTTCAAATGATATTGTTAATTTTAAAAATCTTTGATTTTGCATGTTATAAACAACAACTGTAACTCCTTTACCTTGTTAAGGTTACCTTTTCTACCACTCTGAAGTAATTGCATCATCCCTCATGGAAAGCTGGGATCATATAGTTAAAGTGATTGGGAAGCAAGAGTGTCTCAAGTTGTCTGTGGTCCAGATTACTCTGTCACTTTCATGCACAAGACTCAAATATGGCAAGCATGGTTTCCAGAGGAGCTATGTAAGGAGCTAAGTGGTGACTGGAAGCATTTAGTAAATTTGGTTTTGGTAAGCCCAGGCCTGGACCTTTCTAGTATCTAGTATTTCATGAATGGGTAAAAAAGAAGGATGAGCCAAGGGGGCTGGAAGGTGAGCCTCCTGAATGAGAGAAAGCACCTTACCCAGGAAATGATATTTGTGAGGGGAGAGGGAATGTCAGGAAAAAATGAGAAATGGTGTTTCTATTAAGCACTTCTGGCATGTGTTGTTTCAGGAATCTCATCACACTGTCCTAGGAGAAGCGTTCAAGGAGCGTTATATAACAAAGCCTCACCACAAACCAGTCCAGTTTGACTGTTTTCAGAAAAAATGCAAGATGCATTGCCAAAATACTAATTGCCAGCATGACTGGGGAATCACAGTGAAGTACAAGACATTTGATAATCTACCTGTGATCAAAATCAAAAGCTTTGTAGTAGAGAATGTTGACACTGGGACACAAATGGATTTTCAGAAATGGAAAAATATAAATTTTGCTTTGAAGAATTTTGACGATGAAGAAACATACAGTTGAACACAGCATTTTAATGCATGGATAACCCTACTGCATAAGATGACATAGAAAATTCTTGTTCTTTATGCTGTCTGATATGCTAGGCCCCTCACCAGCATCTGGCTAGACTAAAAAAGGCTATTATGGCTCCTTAAAAAAATTTGCTATCTCAAGAAATGTTTCACTAGAAATTTTAATATAAACATGGACAAACATGTGCCTAAGCATCTAGATCTTGATCCTTTGTGCTATGAAGAAGTTGGTGTGAAAAAGAACAAAATCAAGTTGACTGACTAACTAAAGATCTTATTATAGGTGACAGGCCACAACTTCAAGCATTTGTGTGAAGCGGAATCTTCGTTATAAGTAACTTCTGGCTGTATTGGACCTCCATGTAGACAACATGGCTTATGCATACTGACACTTTAAGAACTTTTAAAGCTTTTCTAAAGTTACTTTCAATGCCTACGGCATCTTGGTATATAGAAAATGAAGAAAAAACGTCCAGTAACTTTTCTGTAAGCAAGATACTGCATCTTTTAAATCCATCTTTAATAGAGAATATGTCTGCAACAATCTGAGAGCTGCAGGGCTTCACAGAGCTCTCTTGGAGGAGGCATCTTCTGGATTAAAATGGTAGCATTGTTTTCTTCTATCACTGCACGTTCATCAAGTTACTATTGATAAAGTTGCAGAATGGACACCTTTCAATGTGTTGCTTATCTGAACAAGCCTCAAGGGACGCAAGGCAGTGCCCTGTAAGATGGGTGAAGGCTTAATCTAGACGGTGATTTGCATTTACCCTGGTGTCCTGTCTCATGAATTGGCATCTGAAATCACTCGAGACACTAATTCTGCAGATTTCCTGTCAGAGCTGATCTAGAATTGGAACAAAATCTAGGTGTTACTGTGTCTGATCACCACCCAGATCCTAGACTTCTCTCAGAAAACCAGAAATTACTACAGAATAGTTATGAAACATTATTAAACTTGTACACTTTAAAGCAGTTGCTAATTCTGCATATGCTTTTCTTCAGTACTTCTGGAATCAAGATCAAATATATTTTCAGTTAACTTAATGCATATGATAGTGTAGTAAGTTATGTATGTAGAAGAATTACGTGTCTGTGTCTGAAACACCTGAACTCTGAAGAAAACAAGCCACCTTGAACAAGAACCTAACTCTTGAGTGCAAAAATTGTTTAAACTACCTAAACCCTCATCAGTGAGACTTGTGTTCTTTCTAACAGTGTTATGTGTCAATAAAAGGAAAACACATTTTTAAGCAGTGCAATGTTCCATCCTAATTCATGCCTTTTACTGTGAAAGCATGTGCACTATGCAGGAAGCCTGAATCTCAGTCCTACAACTCTCTGTTTAGTTGTCATCTAGTAAATTTGCTATTCTTATAGCTGCTTCTAAAAAGGAAACACAGAACAACAGAAGAGGATGATTTATGGTTGGATAATGCCTTCCCTTCAAAAATACTAGGAACAAAGATTTTGAAAAAGGCTGGTTTAGCATTTTCCAATTATAAGTACATGGAAAATCATGGTCTCTGAGTATCAGTTTGCTTTGCAAAAGGGCCATCTACTTTGTGACCTGGCCTAAGAAATGATCATTTTTCAGATTCATAGCTTATACTAATAACTACTATGAAGTTAAGGGATTTGAGGAGTTTTAGTCTTTTCCTATTGTTTGAACGCAAGGATTGCAGACTAGAACAACTCTGCAGTTCAGCCTAAATGAGTGTAATAAAGGTTGATGAGATAACACATAAGTAAGAATTCCATTTGATACAAGCCTACCTTCAGTGCAGAGTGGAGATGGGAGGTTGGGGAAGAACACCAGCAGTGTACTTGGCCTTTGAGAATGTCTGAATTTTCTTTTGCAGTTGAACCCAAAGATGCATACTTATTACCAAATAATGCTTAAGATTATGACCATATTTAACAGCTCTCTGTTAAGATGTTTCACAGAATCACAGAACAGCTGACATTGGGAGGGACCTCTAGAGGCCATCTTGTCATCTACTGCAGGTTGCCTAGGACCATGTCCAGTGAGCATCTGTATATCTTTAAGGATGGAGACACTACAACTGATCTGGGCAACCTCTTCCAGTCAGTGCTTAGTCACCCTCACAGTGAAGAACTGTTTCCTGATGTTCAGAGGGAACCTTCTGTGTTTTGGTTGGTACCCATTGCTTCTTGCCCTGTCATTAGGCACCACTGAAAAGAGCCTGGGTACATCTTTGTGCCCCCCATTCAGGTATTTGTATACAAACAGTGGAGATGTCCTGGAGGCTTCTCTTCACTGGGTTAAACAGTCCCAGCTCTCTCAGCTTGTCCTCATATGAAAGATGATCCAGATCCTGCAACATGTTAGTCATCTCTGCTGGATTTGCTAGAGGAGCTCTCTTTGCTGTAATCAAGCAAGAATAGCCTGCTGCAGGTACAGTGCAATCACTATACCCTCATTAAGCCTCCTGACTTCTTTCAGAAGTTTTCATTGTTTTTCTCCAGATACAGCTGGGGCAGACTGCACTAAAAATACATTAGGAGATTACTTTGAATTTTTCCACTATGATAGTTGTTGTGCCAGTTGCTCTAAATACAGTTAAGAATAAGAATTTGTACTCTATCTCTGAGTAAGAGGGTATTTATCACTGTAAATAGACTCATGTGGTACTCTGGATTGGGCAGTCACTGACTTCAGTGAATGCATTAGTGTAATCACTGGCTGCTATCTGCCATACAAATTGCTGACAAGGATCTTGAAACTGTAGTAGACTGTCTTCTTGAGGACACAAAACAGAGAGAAGTCCATCACAGCAGTATTCTGTTGGGTTACAGAGGACTGCCAGTATCTGACGGTATTTGTATTCATCCTGTCTCATGCAGGTTATTCAAAGAAACAAGAATTAAAATAAGAGAAGTCAAGACTTGCATGACTCTGCTCCTATAGGGACAATGAGAAGAGTTTAAAGCCGAAGCTTTGTTCTGCATTTGGTACTGAGGATAACATGACAGAAACCACCAAAGTTCTTGAAAATAAATTTAATTTTATCCATTAGAAATATTATCCCCAATAGGTCCACCTTTTCACAAAGGTTTAGATTTTAAACAAAAAAGTTCACATTTTTAAAAGTTAATAAACAGCTAAATAATTAGTTTCAGTGTTAGATTCAGACTCCTGTCAACTGAATAAGAAAGCAAGTCAGTATCAGGTAATCAGGAAGGAATAAAAGTTATTTTTTATACTGTCAGTTAATTTTTGGACCACCGATATAAGCATAGAACTTAACTTTAGAGTCAAAGTGGATAGACCAAATACAGGAAATCAGCACATGATCTTCAACAGATCCAGATTCCAGCAGTATTTTAATGACTTTTGCACTGTATTCTAAGGTAAGTCTAGCCAACCACCATACAAACAAGTAATAAATGCCGTTTACTTTAATTGGGCAAGCGTGTCCAGTTTCCTGATACACAGAGTAATTCAGCATTGTAAAAAAAGGCTTCTACTATAACCCATGAAAAACTTCTTCACTTAAAGGTTCACACCATCCAATATGTGATTACCATAGTTTCACTGTGCTCACCAGAAGCAGGCTTGTACCTGGACGTTTTTGCTGAGTGTTTGTGATTAGGATGCCATTTTACGGATCATGTAGTTCAGAATGCCGCCGTTACGGAAGTAAGTGAGCTCCACATCAGTGTCAAACCTCATGATGGCATGAAAGGTTTTCCCAGTATCCAGCTGTTGGGGTCAAAGAAAGTCATTCAAGCAGCAGCACCTTCCATATGTAACACTACGTCATAGTAAAATAAGGACTATGATTATAGTTTTACCATCTTAAGAAAATGTGACAGAAAGCTGAAGTAACAGGCACAGGACATCAGTATTTCTTTCCACACGAGACCACAGCCAGCTGCTTAAGAGTGAAGTGGTTTAAATCAAACCATAACAAACACTTTATAGAGTCTCCCTGCGTTGCATTTGATGCCTCGTTTAGGTTTATTGCTGATAAAAGCCTAGAGGCATGAAAGCTGACCATCCTTTCAAGCAGTTATACCAACTCTTGATGCCATTCTGTGTAGTCATTCTTCTGGCTTAGGTTCACCAGCAATGCTAATGTCATTTGCTTTCTTTGAGGCCTGGTGTTTGGGAATCAGAAAAGCACAAGGACAGTTGCATGAAGTGAATTAAACCACTCCAGCTCTTTGGGATCTATACTTCTCCATTTCATGGCAGTTAATGAGGCACATGTAAACTTTTTTTACAAACTAATCCGGGGGACCGCCTGCATTAAATGAACATGCAATAAGTAGATTGTTTTGCTAACCTCAGTAAAAAAGCAGACTTTATGCTATTAGGTTTAGTTTTACAGATACTCCAATCAAGAATAAACCAAATTTGAAAAATATTAGCATATATGATAAAAACAAAGGCATAGGTTCGAAGGCAAAGCTAGACAAAAAGCAATCTTTCAATACAAAGACTGAAGTTTCATTAGATTTTTATGCTGGGTATGCTTAGTGTGTGAACACTGTAGCGTACAGTACTCTGTCAGTTCAATTGTCAAGGAATTATTTTAATTTTAAAGTTCATTTAAATAAACTAGTTTAATTTATGTAATACAGTTCACTTTCTATTGTGCTTCCAACATTTAAGTAAGACAGAAAAATTACAGTGGACTTTGAAAGACTGGTCCAAAATACAGGACTGTTTTGCTAAATAAAAAACAGTTTGGGACAGCTGCTTTTATATCCCATCGCAGCAAATCACAGAATGGTGGGGGTTGGAAGGGACCTCTGGAGATCATCTAGCCCAACCCCCCTGCCAAAGCACATTCACCTAGAGTAGGTTACTAGTAGAATGACTGTTTCCATCCCCTTCATCATCTGAACTCTTTTCCCTGCAAGTGACATATTTCCAAGCTTACTTATAATCTCCAAGCTTACTGTCTTATGAAAAGGACGTTGTTTGAAGAGACAATCTAAGTTTGAGTGAAATTACATCAATTACAGAAAATTCAGCCCTTAGTTGTCTCATACCTTAATCTGGATGTTCATCTGCGGTTTTAGCTTTTCAGGAATGATAATCGTGTAACGCTCCCGTCCAGTGAGTCCTAAAGTCCCTGCATCCTCCCCAGGTAAATACTGCAGAGGAATCACTCCCATCCCTACTAGGTTGCTTCGATGAATTCTCTCATAGCTCTCAGCAAGTACAGCCTTGACACCCTGGGAAATACACGACAGCTACAGTTATCTTTGTGGTGCAGGACACTTCTTCTGTGCTCACAGGAAGGTAATCAGTACACTTGTGGTCCATTTCATTCACCAAATACTGGAAGAGTCAGCACATCTGTCTGCAGTGGACGGTCCAGGATGACTTGATTATACATTAACATCTTAACATCTTTAAATTAAGTCTAATAAGATTTCTAGTAAGTCAAAAAATTACATATGCTTTTTCAGGAATCCTACATACTTCTTTAACATATCTTAAGTAGAGCACCACTAGTCATTTCCATAACTATTGCTAATTCACTGTTGCCTTCCTACACTACAGGCTCCAGTATGTAGTTTAATTTAATTTTTACATGTTAATACAGTTAAGACAACAAAAATGGCCATTGGAGAAAACAAACAAACAAAAACTTAGACAAACATAACCTTAACATAAACTCTCCCAAAACTTTGTTTAGTAATACACACACATTGCCTTCACAAAATTCCACATCAAGAAAGCTTGAATCAGAGTTCAGGCTGGTAAATAGTGTGGGACAGGACACAGAACAAACCAGATATTCCACCATATGTGGATTTCTATCAGGCTCCTGTAACAATACTGCCAAGCATCCCTGCAATCAACGGTGAAGCCATGCTAAATTTCATTTTCACTGATAATACTTTTTTCTTACACTTTCTATCTTCCCTGCTGAGTGAGCTGAAGGAGGCAGCTGGAAGCAGACCCAAAGTTTACTGGCTCAGGGGAAGCAGAAGTAAAGAAACTGCCCTTTTTGGTGTAGCCTTGTGGATTTCTAGTTCAATCAAGGCTTCCCATCAGAGCAGAATCTATTAATATTTAAACAGCTTTTGCAACACTAATGTGGCTCTTGAGGGTAGCTGAGATTTCAAAGTAGCTCTTGCTACCAAAAGTGAGAATGAGCTACCCAGGATGTTGGTCGTAAGCTAGTCTTCCTGAAAAATGAACACCCTTTGAAGTACTGTCCTCCTTCCAGTTTACTGTAGTCACTCACCAAGAGGAATGGCCCTTTAGCTGCCCAGTCTCTGGAACTTCCTGTGCCGTATTCCTTTCCAGCCAGCACAATCAGAGGACGGCCAGCCTGCTTGTATCTTTCTGCTGCATCAAACACGTCCAGCTGGAAGGAAAATGCCAAACACTTTATATACTTCTTGAGGAGTGGAAGCTCAGTTCCAGGGAAACAAGGGAAAAAGTGTCCCCGCATAAATAGCTGAAGCCCACGCTTTCCACCAAGCAGCACTTTAATGATATTAACCATGCAGTGCTTTGTGGCTTCTAGCTTGATCTGCTTCCCTGCACAAACCTCCACCTTCCACTACTGCTTCTACAGTGCTTATTCTCTCCACTGAGGTGCCTGATAGCACCACATTACACATGGATGTGTGACCTGCTTCCCTAGGTCAACACAGCTCCTGACCCCTCATTAGCTTTACTTAAAGGGCACTTAAGTAATTGACCTAAGCTTTAAGAAGGAAAGCCAGTACTAATCCACTCCACTCTCAGCTAGCCTCAGTTTAGAGCAGCATGTGTACTTACAGTTTCCCCAGAAGGGAAATGGACAGTCTGAGGTCCTTGCTTATCAATAAATTTGTTCACCAAGCGAATGTTTGCAAATGTTCCTCTGGCCATCACAGCATCATTCCCTCTGCGGGAGCCATAAGAATTGAACTCCCGAGGAGTCAAGCTATCAAGGGAAAAGAAAACAAACAAAAAAGGAAACTGTTGTTTTTAGACTGAAACACTCTGTGCTTAAAAAAACAAAGTAATGGACTGGTGTTTCTGAGACAGGTATGTATATGGTTCCCATCACAGTAGCATCCAGTCAACCAATACTTCTACTTTCAAGACTTTTTGAAGAAAAATAACTAAGTAAGTAAATAAAAGTCTGCCTACAGCTTGGTCACAGGAAACAGCTTCCATAGTATTCTCATGCCTCACCCTACAAAACAGTATCTGATAGTGATGCAAGGATATAGCTCCTGTTAGGTCAGAATATGCAGTACAATACTTTTCTTAGTAGCTGTCAATTGAAAATCCACCTCGTTATTTATATTACCATAGCATCCAGAGCACAGGTAGAGACACCAATGTGCTAAACATCTAAAAGGAAGAGAGAGCCCCTGCTGTCAATTAGAAGTACAGAAGAAAAAGTTCATCCGCTAACAGATTATGGGAATAAGGGGACACTCCAGCCTAAGAAGCAAGCAAAAAATGCGCTGGAATGTGACAGAAAATTGAACTCTTTGCATTGGGCCACATCCAAACAGCGGCTATGACATAAAACATCTGTTTTGTAATGTGTGTAGGGCTATTTAGATTTCAAAGTGACTGATGGCAGAAGGCCAAAGAGCCCAGAGTAGTTAGTCCTCAGTAAATTATATTGTTTTAATTGATTTCCTATTCAGAAAAATGAATTTTTTACTTTTTTTTATAATGTCTTTGCTATTCCTCAAAACTGAAGTTGTAAGAAGTGGTAAACCAGAGACTAAAAGTACTATACTATCTGTGAAGACTGAATAGGGCAATTCAGCAAGTCCCAGTCTTGCCTTAAGTTGTACCCAGAGTACAAAACTGACAGGTTGGCCATAGAAAAAGTCCAACATTTCACAGCAGTTTGACTTCAACCACAATATGTTTTCAAGGTTTCTAGCTGTGCTTAAACAAATTTCTGGGTGTTCTGTGGCTCCCAATAGCCTAGACCTCTGAAACAGTTGCACATGTTAGAAGAAGCGAGTATAAAACCAATTTTTGGCATTAGGGACCACAATCAGTTTGCTTCGACAGGGAGACAACTCCTGACAACTCCTGAATAGACTTACTGCAAAAACTAGCCTGAAAGTTATCTTCTTCCCCTCTCCCATACAAAGGTCTTCTGCTCTCCAGAGTAACAGATGTGCACCCTCTACGCATGTTCTTACACTTTGTGAGAGCTGCTGAAACAGCAGAGAAAGAAATGCTTTTCTTTCTTCTTTTGTATAATCTCCAGGCACTCATCAAAGTATACAAGCAAATGTGAACAGACAGCAGGTTATTTGCGCCCATAACATGGTATAGTAGCTGTGGCTTCTTTCCTTTCCCTAAACTGTAACAAGAATAAGTAGTGCTTACCCTCTGCTGGTCAAGTAACGGGCTGCAGGACTATTTCTTGCTATATTCCCAGCTGGAGATATATGGTCAGTTGTCACAGAATCCCCAAAATTCAACAACACATAAGCGTCTTCTATTGTTTTCGGAGTCTGAAGAGCCAAAGTCTAAATCGTCATAAATGTAAAGAAAATCATTAAAATATGACATAAAATTCCTTTACCTTTCTCAAAAGTGCAAATTGCAAAATAAAGTCTTTTTATGTAAGTCACAAGAAATTAAGAAAAAAACCAACCCTATTACAAATGTTTATGTTCTTGAACAAAATACAGTATCCTAGCTGTCTGTCAGCAAGTTCATACATGAAGAAAATAGGTGAGGGAAAAATATTAGATTGAGGCTTCCTGTGGTACCTGCATGAATGCAGATGAAAATACAGGATTCCTGGACTTCTGCATTAATTGAAATCTGCATTTTGTTTTAAATGGTACTGAAGCAGCAATCTGAACACTGAACCTATTTGGTGCAAAATGCAGGCAGGGAGAATTTTGGGTTTCATTTCCTGACCTTTTTCCTCACTTGCTTTGTAACTATTTAAAATTATTTCAGCTTAAAAGGAGAGTTTTCAAAAGCCCTGAAATGATAAGGACTCCTTCCCATTTTCAGATTCACTCATGGCTTTGTATTAAAATGAATACAATAACCTAATTCTAACATTTGAGAACCAAGGCCTCAATAGGAAAGGAAAAGCATGAACTTACCAGACCATCAAAGAAAGGTGGAGACTTGATGTAAGTCGACTTGGGATCCCAAGTGTATAGTTTATCTGAAGGAGCATCTAAGGCATTCCAAGATTTGTTTACTGTCTGAAAAACACACAAAAACATCCCACTGATTTCTAAGTTTTCAGAAGAAACAGAATTATTTCAGAATCCAGGTAAAATTACAAATTTGACTTCAGTAAAAACCTTATGTATTTCTTAAAGCACTCTATGAAATTCTTATGGCAACATACATTATGTTTGGGTTTGGTTTTTGGCTGTTTTTTTTAATGATTCTATTAAAAGAGTTAAGAAAACTCTCACTTCATTACAAAAGAAGAGCTGCTCATGCAGTTTTCTGACCACCTCTATCACGTACACAGATAATACTTTATAATTCTCAAGTGTATTTATCAGTAATCTTAAGAAGCTTTCCTAACTTGTAAACCTTAAGAATATTTTATTTCAACACCCAAGAAATGCAGAAAGACTTTACCAAGTACAAGGTTTTTTTTCTGTGATGTGAATGCTATTAAGTAATGTAAATGAATTTTATTTCAGCTGGAACGTCTCACTTTCTAGTATCAGCCTGGGATGACTGTTTAGAAAACATCATCTTTATGTTACATGAAAAAAAATCACTTAGAAGCAATTTTCAGGACATGACTGTCTGTAAGAACCAATCAGTTAACTAGAAGTAATTTAAAAAATTACTCATTTGAATGAAAAAAAAATCTCATTTGAATACTTAACAGAACAGGAGCAACAGCAACAGAAGGAAAAGGTTCATTTAATTACCAAGACCAGCTTATTTAACATCTTCAGAATAGCACAGTACATCAATCAAAATACTTCCCAGTGGATTAATTCACCTCTATTTTTTGATAGACCTCCTTGAACATCCCAGGAATAACAAACTGACGCTCAACGGCCTGAATCTCATTTCTTGTTGGCCAGATATCTTTCAGGAAAATCTTCTTCCCTGAAGCATTTATCCCTGCAGAAAATGGTATTGTTATGTTTGTTGTAGAAATCTTCCATTAAGAGAGAAAGAAAAAATTTTATCATGGTGTGCTTCAATTATGTGTTCCTTCTAACCTTGTTAACACTCATAAGACACACTTTACTTCACCTACAAGGGTCTGACAGAAAAGGGCCTCATAAACTTCACAATGCCTGTACATACACCTTCTTTTGTGATTTCCAATGGCCTTCAAGAACAATTTATAGAATAATTTAGGTTGGAAACTATCTGTCCAACTGAGCTACCTGCTCAAATAAAGTCTACTGTGTCAGGCTGTTCATGAGAGACTGTAAGCAGAAATAACCAGAAAGATGCCTTTGTGAAATCAGAATACTGGTGAGGCTCAGCTTCCCCTTTTCTCCATCACACAGACTCCTTGTTGCTCTGTTTCTTAACAACTGCGTGCTTTGTATCCTGGAGATACTCAGTCATTTTAAGTATCTCCCTAAGACAAAAGTTTCTGAAGAGCATAATTCCAACCAGTTTATCTTATAAGTTGTGAAAAGAAGCACCCTGACACCATCTTACCCAAAGGCTCTTTCTCGAAGTCAATCCGGATAGTCCCTGCAATTGCATAGGCTATTACCAGTGGTGGGGAGGCCAGGTAGTTAGCACGGGTGTTGGGATGGACACGGCCTTCAAAATTCCTATTGCCAGACAACACACCCACCGCTACAAGGTCTCCCTGTAAGAGTTTGAGACAAAGGTAGCTGAGGTGCTTGCAGACTCCACACACCCAGCAGGTCTGGAGAGCTGCAGTGCTCCAACATCAATGACTGGAGAGTCACAGAACTGTCTCCTTACAAACAATCCCAAAGCACTTCCCATGGAAAAGGGAATATAGACTGAATTAACTTTGCACATAGCTGAGAAGAGTTAGCACACAGTATAATAGAGCCCAGAACAGCACACAACAGAGAACAGCTTTACCTAAACAAGCTGCAGAGGGAAAACTGCATACCTGTGTAATGGCCTCAACCACTGACTCTGGTAAGGGTCCACTGTTGCCAATACATGTCATGCAGCCATAACCCACCACATCAAACCTAGACAGAGCACAAAAATCATCAATGAACAAAAAGCTGTTTTGGAGTAAGGTCATAGAACGGTTTGAGTTGGAAGGGACCTTTAAAGGTCACCTAGTCCAATCCCGCTGCAGTGAACAGGGACAAGATGTTTAACCCCTTAGCAGTTAACTACAGTTACTTCGAGAAGATGTACTGTTTTAACAGATGAACTGCTGCTAAAACCAGCATTTTTGAGAATGCTCAATTTTTACTATTGCAGAGGCTGTCTGCGCACACATAACGAAAATCTGGGAAATGTGATATCTAGCACGATGAACAACAACATAGTGTCATTAATGCTATTTTAAAACCATTAGTCTTGAAAAATAACCCATCTTCCTGCTTAAGAACATGAGTCCTCAAGAAGCTATAGCAGGCAACAGGCTTTCTCCCTCACTGGCACCATGATTCAGCCAACACAGCAGCAATATGTTAACTCATGCAGGATCATGCTGTAGGGTACCTGCAATATCTTTTAAGCGGCAACAGAAATAGTTATTCTGTTGCATCACTTGTTGTCAATGCTTTTAGTTAAGCAGCCATAGGACAACAGTAAGAAAAGCACTCTTACCCTAGTTGGGAAAGGTAACTCATAACTCCACTCTCCCTCAGATAGTAAGTGACAACCCCGCTTCCTGGGGACAGGCTAGTTTTAATGTATGGCTTCACTGTCAAACCAGCTTCAACAGCTTTCTTAGCAAGCAATCCTGAAAAATGCAAAGGATAGTTGCAGTTCTTCCTGGAAATGGGACAGTTTGGTGTATCGACAGGTTAACAGAAGTACCATTAAATAACAAAAAAACAGAAAAGGCTCCATTTTCAGCAATGAAGTGGTACATTAAGCCAAGAGCATCAATCCCAGAATAACAAGGTAGAGCTCAAGTGCTCTGTTGTACTGCAGATCCACTCCGCAGTTTCAGCTCCTCTAGAAAGTTACTGGAAGTTGCATTCAACAAGATGCACTCACAATGGGGCAGCTCACAGACATTCAAAACCCAAAACACTACTGGCAAGGCAAATGTCTCACAAAAAATGTAATGCAGAATTGTTAACTTCCTACTTGAGGTGGTCTAGTGACCCAGTGCTGAAATAACTGCCAACATATGACTTCCTGCTCTCATCTCAGAAGCAGATAGTGACGAGAGCACCAACGCTGGCCCTTGTCACAAACAAGCTATTCACAATCTACAGCTTGTTGCAGAGTGCAACAAGCAGTCTTGGATTTGTAACATACAGAGAAGTTTCAGTGGAGTGTCTGTGTTACCAGAAACATATTTATGCCTTCTTCCTTTTAAACAAACTGTCCATACATAGATGAATGTTCAGAAAACAAGCCCCCTCCAGCCCTTTCCCAGGATGGACATAAAAAGAAGCAGCAGCTATGCAAACTATGCAAAACTTCACATTTCCATGCCTCATTCTCTCCCTCACACATCCACTTAGATAAGAAAATATATATCAGTTCTGCTTTTATCCAACATGATCTCCAATGGGAAGATGTCCATCAAATTGTTTTGTCTTTGCAAGCTGTTTAGTAGCTCTGTTAGGCGTGACCTGGAGACCCCCACTTTTAAGTGTTATGTGAAAAGCCCTACACAAATAGCTATGGAGGCCTAAAGGTAGATATGTGAAGTTAAATAAGCCATCCTATTCCTGGAGTTGCTGAGACTCCTTAACTGTCAGAGAAACCTGTGGGAACTGTAGCTCTTGGATGCTTTTTAAAATGTGATGATGAGCAAATGATCATCCCAGGATCTGAGAGCCTGACAGCCTGTTTGAAAGTACTGTCTTTTGTTTTCCTGCCAAAACCAGTTCTGAAAAGAAGGCAAAGCAAAACTCTAGAAACTGGCAAGGAAATGCCAGAATTTAAATTGCTTTGAGGAATCTTTGTAAAGTCAGATTAAGCTGTCAAGGTTACTACAGCTTAATACTACTTACTATCCCCACAGACACACAGCCTGTGCACATCATTTAGTGCACAGGATATGAGGTTTGAAATATCTATTCATATTTTGGATTTCTTTTAGCTAGGCTACTTAGTGTGCAAACACAGTATGGTTACTTACTTTCATTTCAAAGTCTACTCAGAAAGTCAAATTACCACATTTCTTGTGGGTACCTCAGAGGTTCTCAACACTGTAGTGTACAAACAGTTACTGGAGACCATCAGAATTACCTTCTCCCTCCTTGTTGAAGCCAAAGGATAAGCACTACTATACAGAAAGGCAGCAGAGGTGAGAGTACTCACTAAGTCTGAGTGCATCACTGAGATCCTTAGGACAATGTTCTTCAGGCTGCTGTGCATTTAAGTAGTAGTGAACACATTCAAAGTACTGACTTTACTTTTATCTGCAGAGCATTCTACACTTTTAAAGTTTATGGTTTAACCCATAGAGCTGTCAAGCAAGGCAGGCTGAAAGATCAGCATCCCCACTGCCACAAAGAAGGCTAAAAATGCACACCACTAGCCTGGAAGATGAACACTTGAGGAAACTGTATCCTAAGCAGGTGGCACAACTGAGGGATACATGCACCCAGCAGGAAGAGAATAGGACAATGCAAAGATAATAAAGCTCTATTTGTGTAACCATGATCATGATGGACCTGAGGAAAGAAGTATGTTGATCTGTCTGTCCTGTCAAGGGCAAATGAATTGGGAGACTCTTCAATTGTGTTCCTCTCAAAGGGATAAGAAATAGAGCAGGTCTCGCCTCTATTTCCCTTTCCAGTCCACATCCTGGTTTATGATGGATTTTGTCTCTGGTGCTTTTGTGCCTGGAAGGGAGTGAGCTGTTGGTACTCTAGAGTATCCAAAGAAAGATGCTAACCCAAGAACAGATGACAAATATCACACTGACAGACTAAACAAAGTGATTGCTGTCAGAGGCTGTCCACAAGCCAAGGTCTTCCCTGC
Organism: Brachypteracias leptosomus; assembly: GCA_013401335.1. Classification (NCBI taxonomy): domain Eukaryota; kingdom Metazoa; phylum Chordata; class Aves; order Coraciiformes; family Brachypteraciidae; genus Brachypteracias; species Brachypteracias leptosomus. Next base: position 194,222 of record VYZX01013905.1, on the reverse strand, counting down.
ACCACACTAGAACAAAGGAAACAAACTACATGACTTCAACCAGTAAGTAACCCTTTCTGGTCAAGGGTCCTTGCACTGCCCACTGCCCACTGCCCAGCCCTTCTGACCTTTGTAGAAAACAAGCCTGCATCCTACAAACAGCCTGACAGACTAGGAAGCCCTAATGCAGCAATGATCGTACAGTGACAGATAATGTCTACACATGTTTGTGGAGGAGATAGAGAAGTATGTGAGCATGTAGCCAAGCACATCAGAAAGATGGCCGAGCTGGGCTAGTACAGGTTGAACCCTTTAAGCTGATTCTCTTCATTAATATGAAGAACATATACAAAACATGAGTATTTTGTTGCCAGAGGCACGCATTTGGAAAGAGAAATTTTGTGCCCAGACTAGACAAGCTAAAACTGAACAGCATCCTGACCTGAAATTTAACACTACAAACTCAGACTGTTTTGTAGTAATTGAATGGTGATATGCAAGAAAGTGAGAAGATACAAAGTCCACCTCTGACCATTTCTTGGATGCAGTTAAGGTGTAAATGACAAAGCCCTGAAAGATGTCAATCCATGAGAACACAACTTTCCTTCTCTACTCACCCCCCCACATGCCCTCAGAGTCTTGCTGTAACAACCCCATACACCTATAGCTAA
>VYZX01013905.1:175866-190573 GCA_013401335.1 Brachypteracias leptosomus | reverse complement strand
TACTTGGTCCACTCTACTAACAAAACCCATTGTAGCTAGTTCAGAAATCCTTTTGGGTATGTCAAAACCATGCCAAGCCTAAGACTGAGCTAAAATCAGAAAGAACCACTATTTCAATAGGATATGAACACTTTAATGTGAGAGAAGCATCACCCTTATTTAAAATTACCCATTGTGGATGTAATCTTCTGAACTGCAATCAAACATCCTCATTTACTTTTCAACAGCCAACAACACACAAGTTAACCCCAGAATGCAGTTCCTGAACATCAGACATCTTTTAGAAACATGCTTTAGTTTTTATGTTCAAATGTTCCTAGTCTTTACCTTAGCTCCCAGACAAGCCTCAAAGTCCTTCTTCATATCTGACACAGCAACTTTGTCCTGAGGTCTTTTTGGTCCACTGCAGCAAGGCACAACAGTATGGAGATCCAACTCAACAACCTATCCAGTAAAAGAAACAGAGAGCAGTTCAGCAGTGCATGACAAGTTGAAGCCAGTTAAGACACAGGTGTGCTTACCTCTGCTGTTGAGTCAAAGCTAACTCTGCATATCTTCACATTTCTTTGCAGAAATTATCAAAAAGATATGAGAAGGGAAAAGATCAGAAGAAAAGGAACAGTCCTACTTTTAGACCCTGCCATCTACCAGACATGGCTCTCAGAAGTACCCCAGTTATTGAAAATCCAAAGTGTGACTAAAGCATCTGAACAGCACAGATGATTTTGAGAAATATGTCCTTTCACATACTAGCAGTAGGGTCATGTTCAGAAAACAATAATATGAAGAAATCCGAGTACTGGCACAAACCAAAGTAGACTATTCATCTCGGCCTTGGGGAAAACATTCTGCCTATTACAAAACGAAGTTTATCACATTTCCTACTCCTCACATCTATTTCAACTTTGGTTTTATAGTGTGCTGCATCTTTTCATATTCCCTGCTGTTTTTGAATAATCATGTAAACCTAAACATAAGCTACAAGATAAATTCTTACTGAAGAGAAAACCAGGAATATTGAGTTTCCTGGATAGAGTAAGATCTTTATTTTCTTGCATAGAAAACGGTTTATGTGGTCTGAGGTTACCACATCAAGCTTTTATGTGTCCTGACTCACACAGCAAAATAAGTTGCTGAATGGAAGAAGGGTAACATTGGGACAAGGCTTACACAGACAACATCCACACTATCTTCATAGTTCATGGTTTGAACCTGGACTGGACTTCTCAAAACTACATTGATCAAATTGCAGATCTGTACCAGATAGAGCTCAGCTGAGAGCCAATCTATACCTAATGTCCAACTTCTCACACCTGGAGAGCCAGCTCAATCATTCCACTGGGCCCTGAGCTAAGACAGCTAAGTTAAGACAAGCCAAAAGATAAGGTGTTCTTTAACTATTAGTTTCTGTTAAAAACAGACAATTGCCACATTAGAATGGGGCACAGTGTAAGGCAAGGAGCCAGAAGACAGAGTAGTTTCTAACCTGTGTAAAGTCTGGATCCTGAGAGGAGTTCTTGAAATCTCTTAGCATTCCCACAGCCTCAAGATACTTTTTTGTGCATGTAACTTTCTCTTTATCACGGCCTAAGGTGAGAGTCAGACACAACAAAAATTAAGTGGAAATTAAATTGAGGAACTACTACTTGCAGAAAAAGAAAAAAAAAAAAGCGTAACAGGCTGTTTCACTATCCACACTGTACAATGCACTACAAGACCCTTTCAGCACAAATATTGAGCAGACTTTGAGGCTTTTGCAGAACAAAAACTTAGTTTCCTGCTTCTGTCATCTGGACAAGCTAGGTTTGGGCAGGGCAAAGCAGAAGGCTGTAAAACAGTCTAAAACTCAGCTCTTCCTAAACATGGCTCTTAAAGAGTGAGAAACAGCCTGAATAAGCAAGTATGGATAAAAAAAAAATCACTGAAGCTCAGAAAGCTCCACCTGATTCAACCCCACTGCTGACCACACCACACAGACCTGGAGTTGTTGCTTTCAATTACACCTTTAACTCATGGTCTCTTCTCACACTCACCAGTTTGTATCAGGTACCCAATGCTAATATCATCCACTGGGAAATAGGCAGCTGTGGCTCCGTACTCTGGACACATATTGGCAATGGTGGCTCGGTCAGCAATTGACAGCTGGGCTACACCAGGACCAAAAAACTCCACAAATTTACCCACGACTCCAACTTGGCGAAGATGCTGTTATAAAAATACAGTTCCTGTGTCATTGCTAGGTGTCAAGTGACCTGAACATGTATGTTATAAAATCCAGCTTTTGACTGAGAAAACATTTTCAAAGGTTTCTATAGCTGTTTAAAACCAGGAAGCTTTGGTAAACCAAATCATGAAGATGAGGACACAGATATAAAGTTTCAACAGTAAGGTACAACACAGGGATATATTCTTCTAAACTTGTTCTTCCTTTCATTTAACGATCTTAGAACAACTGTATTTTTCTCAGCATGATGTTCTAAGGAGAGGAGAACAGTGTGCGGTCTTTAGCCATCACACCCAGGAAGAACCCAGGACTAACTTGAAGAATCAACAGTACAAGTACAGGAATCAAACTGTAAATGATAACACACACAACATGAGGAAGAACTCAATAAAAAACCATTAACTTTCCCCATCTGGAAGTTCTGTCTAGAGACAGCACTCCACAATAAATCTGTGTACCAGTTTTCTGACCTCCAACAACATTAATGCTGGCCCAGTAATACTCTTAATTCAGTCACAATCCACAGAGGAAAAACATATTATGAATGTATGACATGTGAGCCAAACATCTGCAGCACTTAATATCTGTTTTCAGGTTTCACATTGCCTTATTTTAAGTGGGGACTTCAAAAAAGAAAGTCATGGTAGGCAGTAGAGAAGCAAGATCCTATTACAAGCACTGTTGTTCCAAAACAGGTCTATATATGAGGATTTGAACAGGCCATGAGATATCAGCTCTCTGTTCTGTTTCATATGATTTTTGGGAAACAGGTTTGCCTAGCAAATTTGCAGTTGTCCTTGGGCAGCTGATTCCAACCCACACAGAGGGGTAAAGCTTAAAAGAAGTCCAAAATGACTACATGGAAGCACACACAGAGCTCCTAAGCATGCACTTCAGTGGCTCTGTCCTACAGAACTTGCATAGCTTCCAGCAGTAATGGCAAAAGAGCAGACATTACCTTGGTAATGGTGAGCACAATGTCAGTGGATGTTACCAGTGGCTGAGGGTTCCCTAGTAGCTTATAGCCAACCACCTCAGGAAGCACCATGCTGATTGGCTGGCCCAACATCACTGCTTCTGCTTCAATGCCACCAACACCTGTATGCAATAGGAGTACACAATCCAACTATTCAGGGAGATAGTAGCATGTCAAAGATAAACCCATGAAGTACAATGGACTGATGATTACTAGATTTAAGGTGTACAACAGGAAAAAAGGCAGACAGCCAGAGGTCTTATATTGTTCATTTTGCTTCAGTTTCTGAAACATTGGGCTTTTAAATTTATTTCTGTTTCACACTTTCATCCTTGTTCCTCAGCCATTAAATAGGATATTATGTAAATCTAAGTAATTTACTCTGAGGACACTTAGCTTTTACAGTAACAGACATAAAAGTTTTGTTTAATGATTTAAACATGGCATGCATAAACAAAGAATGACTGTCATGGTATTGAACATGCTGTGCTGTCAGTGAAATTTATGAAGACCATGACCACTGGACACCAAACAAAACCTTAAAAGTTAGTTTGAAGGAAGGAAAGATTATTAAAGAGTTTAGACTGTTGTAAAGAACACTAATGGAAAAGCTACTTGTCAAGACAGAAATATCTTCCTTAAGTGTATTATGTTTCAAGAGGGCTTGGGATGTGCAGGTGGGAACCCTAGAGTAAGCACACCTTCAGTATCAGAGGAATGCAATTCAAATGACTCCTTCATTTAGCTAATTTAACAAGGTAAAGTATCAAGATACCAGTTATATTCAATGTAAAAACCTCATGATGTTTACTAGCAATTTGGCATCAGGCAGCAGTTTCATAACTTTTTGCCTGTAGAAAGCACCTTTCATATTTACCTTCCACTTTCAAACCTCCTTCCACCTTTTGTTTAGCTTAATACTGAGCTAGAACAAATTGCCTGTAATAGTCGCTTGTTTATGCCAAACCACTTACTCCTATCCTTTTTTTCCACTTAATCTAATAATGATTATGAAAAATAATTTCCAATTTATTTTATGCAAAATGAGACACCTATGTTAATTAAAAAGACTATTCTGTGACAGATCTAATCATAAGACTCCTTTCACTAGGTGCTGAATCACTTTTAAACAGCCAAGTTGGTTGACATGACTGATGGGCTACCAGACAGGCATAAAGCAAGTTCAGCATCACCAGACATTAGCAAGAAAAGCTGGATCCAAGAGTGTGTCCTTTGAGCATGTAATATATGGCCTATGCCCACTCACACTTCAAATTCTGGAGTAAAATGAGGCTAAGCTTACAGATACAGTCCTCCAAGGACCAACATTATCTAAATGGCTGCTCCATATGTAAGTTGCAACCAAATACAGAATAAAAGAGACATCTCTTATCCCAAAGATGTCATGGCTTTAAATACAGTGAACTTGTTTACATTTGTATTCCAAGGTAGCAGGAATTCTTCCACACTCAAAAGAAAGTCTCAATCAACCAACATTGCTACAGTAGTGTAGGTGGGGTAGAAAAAAAGCAATGTCCTACCTCTACCACATGTGCTACTGAGAACTTGACAAGCACCTTTGTGAACAACTAGCTAATGCTGTGTAAAAACACAATGTCTTCTGTACTTGTACAGTATCGATTTCAATATCACAGGAAGATAAAAAGCTCACCTGAAGTATTTTGCTACCATGTGTTGAATGACTGCAAATACTTTCATTTCATACCTACTTGTTTAGTCAATAATTCAACACTGCAGTTTGCCACTGCAAGCTTATATTTAATTTCTGTAACAAGTATTCTGCAGACTACTGGTATTAGAACATACTTCATAATGCTGTTTTTCACAATGGCCTCTCTGACCATATTTAATTCACTCAGATTCCACTTTTAGTATCCTCAATCTAACAGAGATTTGCAGTGATTTTTGAGAAGGTAACACTTTGAATGCAGCTAGGTGACCAAGGAACAAATGGATGTTTAGTGATGCTTCAACTCCCTTGCCTTCCCAAATGACTAGGATGCTTCCAGAAGTCTTATTTAATGCTTTCCTTGCCTGCTTCCTCATGATTTAAACGGAAAATAAAAAAATATATAAAAGAAAAAGTAAATAAAGCCAAAACCCAGAACATCACCACATGCACCAGAAATCATCTGAGGCTTTTATCAGAACAGGATGCTTAGTTACAAAGTCTTAAGTAACTGTAAGAGACCTTATCAGGTTCCTTCAATTTGGGGTTATTCTGTGTATTGTGTCTGGCTGGCATGGAAATAACTTTTCTTTACAGCAGCCCACATAGCACTGTTTCACATCTGAAACCAAGCCAGCGCTGATAACACACCAATGCTTTAGCTATGGTGAGCAGTGCTTACCCAGTGTCAAGGTCTCTTCCCTTTCTCTCTCTGCCCCTCAATGCATAAGCTGGGGTGGGCAAGACACCGGGAAGGGGCACAGACAGGACAGCTGACCCAAATTGATCAAACTGGTATTTCTTGCCATATAAAATCATGCTCAGCATTAAACCTGGGAGGTGGGGAATGCAAGGACCTTTTCCAAAGTAACTGTTGCCAAGGGACTGGCTGGGCTTTGGTGTGTTGGTGGGAGGTGGTGATTGATTGTCTTCACATCATTTGCTTTTGTTTCTTTACCCTGCCCCTCCCATTTCACTTATTAAACCCTCTTTGCCTTGACCCATGAGTTCTCTTCTTTCATTTGCCCTTTCAATTCTTTTTGCCCATCCTGCTGGCAGCAACTGGGGCTAACTGGGTGGAGGCTAACCTGCCAGCCAGGGTCAACTCTCACCAGAGTCTGACACACGGCTTCATCAGCCAAACAGACTATTCACGACACACTACTGCACATACCCCAGCCAAGCACTCCCAAGCCGTCAATCATGGTGGTGTGTGAGTCAGTGCCCACCACACTGTCTGGATAGTAGTAGCCATCCTGATCCATCACCACTCTTGCCAAGTACTCCAGGTTGACTTGGTGGATGATCCCAGAGCCTGGTGGAATAATCCTCATGTTTTTAAAAGCCTGAGAGCCCCACTGAAACAGAAGAAATTGGAGTAAAACATTTTCAATGCATATGGGCACTGGAAGAACAAAAATTCACTGCATTTTTCTCCATGCAAGCAGGATTAAGTCTTTCAGTACCTTTAAGAATTCAAACCTTTCTTTGTTCCTTTCAAATTCCAGGTCCTGATTTTTTTGCAAGCTGTCTGATCTGCAAGTGAAAACAGAAACAAAAGTATCCATCTGAATTTTATGTCTGGTGAGATACATGCAAAGATTGAAAGAAAAGAGGAGTTATTAGCTAACACTAACCAATCTCATCTTTTAAATTTCACTGCAGCTGTGGGCCGCAGGCAACCAAAGAAAAGGATTTAAGAAATGTTTAGAGATAATACCTGAAGTCTGCTTCAAATGTGAGTGCTAATCTGCATATCATATATACGGCAGGCCTAAAACTTGTAGCTTGGGAAAAGCTAGACTACACATTAGAGCTCTGTGAAGTCTCCAATGCCTAAGTCAGAAGCAAACAGCAATGCAGTAAAGGGAACTGGACACAACTGCTCTGCAACTTCAGTTAACAAGAGGCTGTCTTCACTGCCTGAAGCCCCTGTGTTCCAAAGCAGACAGGGCTAACAAACTTATCACTGGAATCAGCTGCCTAACTCAGGCTTGAAAAGTTTGAAAGAATTGCAGCTTGTGGGTGGACAATACTTCCTCCACATATACATGAGCCTAACAGAAATAAAATAAGGCTGTGACAAAATGTAATTATTAGCAAAAATTTACCTAAATGAAGTCCCAGATACTATTGATAATATAAAATGACTGCTATTAAAAATAACATAGTAAAAGAATCATAATACCGAATTTTTATCTATGGTAAAGATGAAACCAAACAATGTTCACAAAGAAATACACTGTTTCCCAAAGATCTTAGAAAATAAGGTGATGTAAACTAAAAAGAAAATAGGTTAGGTTTCTAGTTTAATAGATTAGTGCTAGAGCACTCATTACCACAGAGATGAGTCTTGAGATGATTAACTCTAATTTTGCATCTGTTTCTAAACTCCTCAGTGTTATGCATATCTTGAAAAAAAGTTAAAGAGGGTGGATTTTCAACGTTATATAAGTCAAAATATTTTGGCCCTTTTCCTCCCCTGACAACTATGAAATGGCATCAGCGAGAATCTGTATGCTTACTAGTGTACAGCTAGAAAAAGTAGGAAGAAAGTTATATTTGAAAACTGTCTGGCAACATTCTCCTATGAAGTGTGCTTTGCAATACATTTCTGCTCAGAAGTTCAGTATTTTTACTCTAAAGAAGCCTCCAAATATTGGCACTGAGAAAGCCCTCTATGTTCTTTAATTTCCACCTTGTAGGAATTTTCTTCTTTGCAATGCTATAACCTCAGTGGCCCACTTCAAAACATTTCCCTAGAGAAATACAGAGTATTTTAGCAGGCAACATAACTGCAGATCAAAAAAACGTTGGAGCTTGGAAGCTAGAAGGTAATCATCGAGAAACATGTAATTGCAGGATCTGTTTGGAAGAGTAGTTCAGTAGGTCCTTGTTTAGACATCATGGAGGGTAGAAGGATCCCTGTCCAGAGATCCTGTATTTCATTGGGGGTCTAACGAGTACTTGTCTCTTTGTTGCACACTGAGGACTAAACAGTATTATGTTTCTTTCCTGTACTTGCAGGGGCTGTATTAGTATCTTGTCTTTTTCTGCGTGGAGGTACTGAACTAGCAAACAGTTCCTCAGAGCTGGGCTAGGGCAGCTTAGGTCTAATCTTCTATAAATAAGGAAGAAAGGAGCACTCTCATTTTTCTTTCCAAAAACCCCTACAGGGTCAAAAAAGTGCATGTGGAAAAAAAGCTATTTCTGAGCAGCTAATAATAATGCAATATTATTATGGAAAGTTATGATTAGCACAGTCTGGGCCGAGTATTTCTATTAACATTTAGTCCAGGCTTGTGCTGCTAAGAGATGTACCACAGGAAAACAAAATTCCCCCATCTAATTCACAGCAACAGAGACAACAGTCAAACACTGAGTCTAGGATGTTAAAGCCTAAATGCTAAGAATATCACCAATGGAACTACCTCTATTATGAGTAACTGGATCCATCTTACTTACTCTCATTAAGAGGTAAGAGTTACTTTGTATCCTTACCGCCTGTTAAAATCAACCTGGATGGAGTGATCTATCACTAGATCAGCAGGACAGATAGGATTGATTTTTTCAGGGTCTCCACCAAGTTTCTTCACAGCATCACGCATCGCAGCAAAGTCAACCACCGCAGGTACCCCTCTAAACCATAACAGAAATATGCAAGGTGAAACAACTTGGAAAAGAAAGAAAACAACAAAATAAACACAGCCGAGATCCTGAGATGCAGATCAGACACCTACTGTCCCATACAAAGCAAACTGCAGCCTGACCCTGAGTCTTAAGATCATTACTCTATGGCAGAGACAGCACCCTTGACAAGACAAAGCCAGAAGAGTAGAAGGGACAGAACTGCATCTATATCCTGTGTGCTGTTAAAAATGAAAATTCATCAAGTAATACACTTGGCTGGGAATCTGGAAACTTAGTCCCAGACAGCATTCCTTTGGGACCTTGAACTCATTTCTCTTCTTTTCCTCTGTTCCCCTCTCTCCTCTGCAGTCTGTTTAAAAAAAAGAATGGGGGAGGGAGGGAGAGACCAATAATGTCTTCTTTGATTCTTTGCTATGTTTATTTAGATGATTTTAAGGCAAGGGTCATCTCTCCCAAGTTTTGCAAATCACAGGAGAATCTTCTCCATAATTAGGGCTGTTTGGTACCTTCCACACTTCAAATGAAACTGGTAGAGCAGGGCATCAGATTTCTTGAATTATAAAGGACATGACTGCAAAACACCTTTGCAGAATAACTATTTTCAGCAGTGGATTCAACTGCCCTAGCAGATCCCTGGACAAACATGGAAGGCAGAAATAAGGTGTACCATTCATCTTCACTAACAAATTCTTGTACTTAGCACTGACAAAAGATCTTATATCACAAATGACATTCAAAAAACACATTTCCAGGCTACAGGCCAACACTTACATTTCTGCCTCTCATGTATCTTGTGACAATCCTGCAAGCCCTTGAACTCCAAGTGACTCAGAAAAAAGTTAACAGGCCTTTTTCTCTATGTTTGCATGCCTCATTCATCCAAACTGATTTCTAAACCCCTACATTAAGCCTTCTTTTCTATGTGAGGTAGGTAAACTATACAGAGGGTCAAAGTAATGCACATGAGAGTCTTTGTCCATCCTTCACTTCCAACCCATGTTTGGTCATAAGCAAAGAGTAGTAACCAGAAGCTTGGGCACCTAAACACCCATCTTGCCTAGCACACCATACACATTTCCATACTGATTTTAACAAACCTACAAACCTTCTAGTGCTTCTCAGCTCATATATTCTCAGATTCTATAGACATATGTACTACCAGGACAATTTTTAATCAGTTTGGGAAACTCTCTTGCATACCAGCCTATCCGATTTTGCTGGCTGCTGATATGAAAAGAGCTGTCTGTGATGTGCTCATAAGGATCTGGCATCATTCAGTAACCCCCAAAGAACACTACATTTCTTCAGGAGCAGCCCAAAGCAGTGAGAGTTTCTGTTTTCAATTCTGATTATAAGGAAGCTATTACAATGTAAAAATATATCAGAAACAATGCAAGAAGAGAAAAGGCTCTGTAATTCCCACAGAATTTTACCTTAAAAATCCCAACTGTTTACAAAACCAGAAAAAAGGGTCCACCTTATTTAAACTTGACACAAGTAACTGAAGTTCAGCAGTTGGAAGCAGCTTGTTATCTCAGGATACATATATACTCCAAGGAAAATAGCAAATGCTATGTTATGCTACCCAGGTGGATTTTGGGGAGGGCAGGGGTGGAAGGAAGGGAGTGGATGAGTTATTTTGCCAGCTTACAAATGTTATACAATTGAAAAGGAACAGACACAACATCCACTGACAGTCTTAGAAGAACTCGGGATAATTACAGAATGACCTTATCTAGGAAACTTGATAATTCTAATCCGGGACACATGAATATAATCGTATGGTTTCTGGAAAGTTGCCAAAGCTGCCTTTTCCAAAAGATCCCACCCAGAAGCCCATTCCAGAGCTCATTTTTCACGAATGCAGCTGTTCTGCAGACTTAGAGGCAATTTTTTAAAACTCAACAGGAAAGTAGGGGACAAAAAAAGAAGTGCAGTAGCAAAGGGAACAATGTTTGCTTGAAAATTTGGCTTCCTCTCTGCTCCAGCTTATTAAAATATTAACAGCCACCAGCAGGTAAAAAATAGCTAGGAAATCAGCACTTCTTTCAATTGAAGCTTTGCCAAATTTTCTTAAATGTCTTTAGGAGTTGAGCTGTACTGGGTCTCTAGCACCTGAACAGTGTTTGGGAAACAAACAGACCAGATGGCACAACTAGGATACTTCACTGTTCTGAGAAGTAAAATCACTGGCAGCTTAGAAGTTTATCATGGGTGAAATAAACTCTTTGGCTAAGGCAGAAGGCAAAGGACAATGGACTAGCAAGTCAAATGTTGTTTTCAAAACAGCTAGAAGCTACTGTTCCACCTGAAAATTTACTTTCCATATCTACCAGGGACTATTACATGGGAGGACACAAGGACTAACCACACTGTAATAATAAGGCCAGGCTTTCAGAGTCCATTAGACAGGAATCTCAATTTACATTTCTGGGAAAAAGTAGGTATTTTTTTCAATAGTAGATAAGTCTTTAAAAATATATTTGGAATAATATTGACTCAGAAGATAAAATAATGATATGAGTTACAAATGAGCATTTGAAAAGGGTAGAAAATTGAAAGCAAGAGTCCAGGAGGGTGGGGGTAAAGAGAGAGACACATATCGCTCAACAACAAAACCTCAATTCCCTCATTTGGATGTCATTTTTGCATCCCATTTTCTTCCCCTCTGTTTTGAAGAGTTTCATAAAGAAATTTATTTCTCCATCCCAGAAGTACTTCATTTAACGTTTTTATCATGAGTGATGGCCTCTCCAAGTACTGTCTGTAGCATGACATCCAGGAAAGATGAAAAAAGTCTTTCCAAACATTTCACTGCTATTCTTTCCCTCAGCTCACCCCAGGCTGAGGATTGCTGCACTTTCAAGAGGCCCTCTTCCTAGCTCTGGAGAGCATCAGACTCACGTGAAATCCTGCAGAATGACTCTGGCAGGCTTGAATGGCACTTCAACATTCTTGTGTTGCACCACTTTCCAGTTGAGAATATTCTCAACATCTTCCTTCCTCACTAGGAACTCATCACAGTTACGGATTGCTGCCTCCAAGAGGACTCGAATAGAAAATGGCAGGTGTGCTACATGGGCAAGAGGCAAGAAACAAATTCAGGTTTTACCTTAGGGCACATGACAGCAAGTGCAGAGTTCCACACCTGGGGCAGACAGGTCCTTTAATGCTGTCCCATATTACCACAAGGCTTTATCCCAAATTATCAGACACCCTTTTCCAGCCTCCAGCTTTGTCAGGAGGTCAGTGCTAACAGACTTGTTCTACTCAATTCTTTGAGCAGATTTATTATCTCAGTCCCTGTGAGACAGCAGACAACTTTGCTGAAAGGACTCTTTTCCACAGCTCTTCCATCCTCCACAGCAAAATTACTATGAAAACATGCTGTGCTCATCTTGTTTCTCTGCAGTTTCCTCTCACTCTTGCCACTGAACACAGTCAGATAAATGCATTATGTTAGAAAATAATTGTGTTGTAAAGCATAGCTTTAGTGGTCTAGGCAGTTTCTTCTTCTCCAGAGATGGAGAATGAAACTGAACAGCAGTAAGACTGTGCATCTGCTAGCCTTCTTTTACTTAGAAATAGTTATAGAAGATGACAGAAAACATTATTAGAGCAGTCCTGACAGCAGTTCAGACAGTGAAGAAAAAGAAATAAAAGTTTCTCTGTCTTTCCTCCCCTGGCCCCCTGTAATAACTGTTTGATTTCCTCTCAGACTACTTACATACTTGAGAAGTTTGTCCCATCTTTCTAAACAGGCCCCTCAAGACACAGAAGTCACTTAATCACAGTGAGGCTTCATTACTGCTATCATAAAAAACCCCAACCATTATTCAGGACACAGTCATTCAGAATCATCTGGGGGTTTCTGGTTGTTTTTTCGTTTGGTTGGTTGGTTTGGGGTTTTTTGTTGTTGTTGGGTTTTTTTAATCTTCCTCCCCAACCCTGCCCTCTTCCTCTGTTGCCAAGTTATTCCATTTTTCTCCTTGAAAGTGAGAATTGCATCCTTTTTTCTTTAAAGAATCTGGAGTTTATCACTCTTGCAATCCTGGAATAGATTAACTGGTAGTACCATACATGTACTCGTCTATTTCTTAAGACTCATCTATGCTTTTCACACACCAAGTCTGACATTAATTGATTTCTCATTTACACACTATCTGAAACTGCAATGGATATAGGTTGCTGATGAGAAAATGTTCCTCTTCTTGCTTCCTGAATTCTCCTTAATCACCTGTTTCCTTTCTGAAAGGGGAAAAATAGCCAACACAGACAGACCTAAACTACAAATACTTGATTTCTAAGTCAGTGGCATAGACTTTTACCAGTGCCACATGGAAGATGCCCGAGTACAACCAGGAAGTTTCAAAGGAACTAAGAAAGGATTTTCTGGCACTACTTTTTTTAAAGCTGAGCAATCTTTCTGGATGGTTCAGTCCTACCAGTGTTAGGTCCCTTCCAGCCTTTCACAGCAGCACAACAGTGTATGAGAAAACTTGTGCCCTTAGTTTCACCCAGTCCTCCTCATCCACTCAAGAAAAACAGGACTGCTGTGTGCACAGCATCTTGAGAAAATAAGACTATGATCTTGCCAGTATTCCTGCAGTTCTAAATTCACAGAATTCAATTTTGTTAAAATTTTGTTTTCAAGAACCATCTTTTGAGTCCGTAGTTCTCTCCAGAGACCAAATATCATCCAATGTTGCAATGCCTCTTCAGGACCTGTTCATCAATGTTAAGGAAATGCTGTCCTTATGTTGTCAACATACCGTATCTCCCATCTCCCAACTTGCTTAAATTAAAGAACTTCTTCAGAGGCTGTTTAGGGTCCAGTGGCTCCACAATCCGTACAAAGGGGTTGCTCATGGCTACTCAAGACCCTTAGCGTCCCTAAAACACAAATTAAAAAAATCAATGTATTTTCATGACATCAGTCCCATATAGAAAGCACATGTGCCACAATGTATCTGTCCCACATACAAGGCCCATACCAGACAAAGAGGTACTGCACAGTCTGTGTTTGTCACGCCCTTTCCCCTACAAATCCACTTGTAACATGTCCTCAGAGATAAAAGGTCTGCAAGACAATAAAAGCTTTGCGAAAAATATGGATACACCACATGGTTTGAAAAGGAAGTTCAATGATTGGACTATTCTCTTCTCTACACTGCTCCCAGACAGCCCTTTGTGATCCATGAACCACTACAACAATGTGGGCCCATCTCTGAAGTGGCATTGGTCTAAAGATAAATAGACAGGCATTTGCATTCAAAATTAAAAATAATTCAAACCACAATAGTTTTACTTGAGCCAGAAGGTGTTACAAACTAAGATTACAAACCCTACCAGAGACACAAGGAACCTTCCTGAATTCAGAGATTTGTTAGAGTTTGCCACCAAAAACAAAATAAAAGCTGACTCCATTGTGAACATCATTTTAGTTTGACATTGTCATGGATTGAGGCTCTGGCCACTAAATGCATGACAGATGCTCTGTACTAATCCCTCTCCCTTGCCAGAGGGAAATGGAAAGAGAATAGGGGAAAGAGACTTATGAGTTGGGAAAAAAACTAAAATGGCTTTAATGAAACAGTAACATTAAAAAGAAAATATAATAATATTAAAAATAAAATAATGAAATATACATACAACCAATATAAAACTCCCTCAGAGTCCAGGCTGCACTCAGCAGCAAACAGAAGCAGGACTCAGGAACTCACAGACTGGGACTGAAGCCAGAAGAATGCAGAGAGTCTTCCTCAGAAGTCAGCCACTGAAGAAGAGCCTGACCCTTGTGATCCCTCAACTTTATACTGAATATGAAGTATATGGGATGGAAACCCTCAATTTAGGGTCACCTGTCCTGACTGCTCCTCCCCACAGGTGCGGCTTTTTTATTCACTTACAACTCTTTCACTTACAGCACCCCAATGTGGTGCACAACATTTAGCAGTGATATTAGTCTCTATAGGAGCAAGTGTAAACAGGAACCTTTCTGCACACACCAACCCTTGGTACTAACATCAAGCATTATCACTGCTAGAAGCAGACACTGTGAAAATAAGCTGTTAACTTCAGAAAGTACAGTTAGTTACAACAGACTTAACTGAAAAGTGAAATCACTGAACTGAGAATTAGTTCTGTTCTAGCTCAAACAAGGACA
>VYZX01013905.1:118353-175729 GCA_013401335.1 Brachypteracias leptosomus | reverse complement strand
TTTCCCCTACAAATCCACTTGTAACATGTCCTCAGAGATAAAAGGTCTGCAAGACAATAAAAGCTTTGCGAAAAATATGGATACACCACATGGTTTGAAAAGGAAGTTCAATGATTGGACTATTCTCTTCTCTACACTGCTCCCAGACAGCCCTTTGTGATCCATGAACCACTACAACAATGTGGGCCCATCTCTGAAGTGGCATTGGTCTAAAGATAAATAGACAGGCATTTGCATTCAAAATTAAAAATAATTCAAACCACAATAGTTTTACTTGAGCCAGAAGGTGTTACAAACTAAGATTACAAACCCTACCAGAGACACAAGGAACCTTCCTGAATTCAGAGATTTGTTAGAGTTTGCCACCAAAAACAAAATAAAAGCTGACTCCATTGTGAACATCATTTTAGTTTGACATTGTCATGGATTGAGGCTCTGGCCACTAAATGCATGACAGATGCTCTGTACTAATCCCTCTCCCTTGCCAGAGGGAAATGGAAAGAGAATAGGGGAANCTAGAAGCAGACACTGTGAAAATAAGCTGTTAACTTCAGAAAGTACAGTTAGTTACAACAGACTTAACTGAAAAGTGAAATCACTGAACTGAGAATTAGTTCTGTTCTAGCTCAAACAAGGACAGAGATCTTTTTTTTGTGGCTAATGGTTTACTGGATAAAGTATTCCACTGGGACCTACAACCTTTAGGATTCTCTCGTACAAGTACCCTGAGATATTCCCAATATCAAGGTCAGCTAGCATAGAGGAGCCTAAATTCACTGTAGAAACATTTGACAGTCTCCAGAAGACATTAAATGAATGCAAATTGCCTAATGGAACAGTTCCTATGACACTCTTAAGACCTGAGCTCTGTGCAGGGCTCTTCAGGGAGCACTGCCTTAGGCCAACACATTCCAAGGTGCAAGCTAAAAATTTAAGAGCAAGAACAATTCTCTTCCAGTGCCTGGCAACATTCCCAGTCACAATTAACATTTTTTTAGATAAGAAAAAAATCACAGGCCTGATTTCCAGATCAGCTGTTGTTTTCTCACAGCACTGTTCCTGTCTTGATTCAAGTAACATTATCTTCCCTTGACCCAGTTCTAATAAAAAAATAACAAGCTGAGATGTGCATCCTTTGACAGGTCTTGGAGAATGTTTGGTGCAAAGGGATGCACAAGTCACTGTCTGCTAAAAAAAATTAATGCAAGGCCAAACAGTGAATTAATTTATCTCACCTGCCAGTCTCATTGACCATTCAGGAAATTCTATTATGTGGAATACATTCATGAGAGATTTTTAAAGTATTCCAGCTCAAATCACATTTCACATAGTTTGAAGACAACCAAGCTAGAGGTTAGACTGAGATGGAGAGGTAGCAGAAGTGGTGTCAATGGAAGGTCCAGGGTGCAAAGCAGCAAGTTATTGTAAAAGAAAGAAAAACTTCTAGAACTCTGTCAAACAAAACAATGGAAGTTTCTAGATAAAAAAGTTGAATGCCCAGGTAAGTTAGAAAGGCAGGCAAATGAACAAGCTGCAAACACCATTCCTCCAAACATATGACCTCTCATATTCCCACCTACAAGTTAATTTATGACATTGCTCTTCCCATCTTTGCAGATACCCATCCTGCACACAAGCTCATCAAGTTCTAGGTGTTGTCTTCTTTAAACAGCATGAACTACTCAGCTACTTCTCTTCTAAGAAAACTCTGTGCTTTTACAACTGAGTATGATCAAAATAAACTGCTTTCTCCCTCTCCTTGCCAGCTGTGCTCTTGATGAGCTTTACTTTCTGCCTTCCAAGCTGAGAACTTTATTTTATGCATATCCATTTCTCAAGGGAAAGTCTAAGTGTAGCTGAAGATAGAAAACACTGAGATACACCCTGACAAAGCAGGAGATCATTACTTTGATACTACCATAATGAGTCCACTGTATTCAGTTCACACATTCTCATATAAGTATTAATTGCAGTTGTAACTTTTCCCATCCAAGTCAGTGTCTTGGCAAACAGCAGCAGCAAGTCGAGATTCTATGACACGTTATCTGCTACCATTTCTTTGCCAGACATCACCCTTCTCCCCTGAACACAGTCTTTTTTGTCTACAGCATGAGATTCTTCAGTACAAACCTGGTTTCATCAGAGAGTTACACAAATATGTCAAACTGGGGTGATCAAGGTCTAAGCATATGTTCTTTTCACCAGTCAACTCACACTGACATGAAAACTCTGTTAGAACCTTGTAAATCATTAGAAATCCCCACAAAGGATCTAGAAAAAATAACAACTTGCAGCATTGCTGTATCAAATTTCATAGACCTGGAGAAGACTCAGTTGTAGCAACTACTATTTCCAGATAGTAAATTATAAATTAAGTGGCCACAGCACAGAACTCAAGCTAGTTATTCAGCAGAGAACTCAAGCTAACTTAGAACTCATCAAAAGGGTGCGAAAGAGCAATGCTCTGCAAACTGAGTACACCAAAAATGCTGAAGTAATCACTGCGATAGGTACAGATTAACCTGTGATTGCAGCACAGAATATTTATTCATGTTTTGCAGGCACTGAAATGTAAATATGCAACCAGGCTAGCATGCAGGGGAGTTGACATCTGTCTGCCTGGGACTGACGCAGTGCTCGGAGTCACATGCACTGACCATGGCCAGTGACACATGACCATGGTAACAGCTGATCACATGTATCAAAGAAAGCACTTGATCATCTACCTGACAACCTCAAAACTGTTTGCGTGGAAGTCACATCTGAAATGGCATTCCATGTAGTGGCCCCCAAGAAGACAGAAGTACAGATTAAGAGGTTTTAATGGTAACAGCCACCAGCTACCCACATGAAGGTGGCCCTGGAAAACAGCAGCAACACTAGCCCAAGCCATTTCCCCTCTCCAATTATCCAGGTATATGTTCTTTAGTGTTTGGGCAATCCTGGACACAGCCCTAAGACTCCAGGTTCATTCAGTTGAATGAAATCCACAAAAATGGTTCAACTGGATATTTAAAAAATAAAAAAAGGAACAGAGTCTTATTACTGGAACCTTCTCAAAGGATTGCATGACTTGTATAAAGTGCACCACACAAACAATAGCTTTAGCCCTTCCTGTGCCTACTAATATAATTCTGTGAACACTGATAATTTGGCTCATAGTAATACTGATCTTCTTTAAATCTACACTCCCTATCAATATTGTTTTCCACTCACCTTGTTGCATTGATACAGTGGCTCAGCACTGTGCCACCTTACTCCATCTCTTATCAGTGTATGCCTCAAATCTACCCACAGACTGCACATCAGCTCATCACAGAAAGTCTCAGTTCTGGCTTTTCTCTCTCCCAGCTCCACTTCTCTGACCCCTGAAGAAGCAAGGGTGCAGAAGGATTCTAACCATGAATACCAGGAGGGGCAAATTTATTTGGACAAGGTCATAACTTTTCAAATATAAAATAAGGAAGCTGGTTTTTGAAGGACAAATGTTGCACGCACAGAGTAGAGAATAACCCTCAGCTGTAATAGGCAGTACACACTTTCTCCATCCCTAGATATGACACAGGAGGGTTGAAATTTCTCTAGCAACACAAGTTTTACATTGTGATACTTCAACAAAGCATTTGCACTGACAAAATCTGAGTACAACATTCCTCACTTCATCTGTATTCAGCTTTTACCATGAGAGCTCAGATGCTTACTAGCAACAAAAGATCAGTGCAAAAATGCCTACTAGTTGTATTGTGTCTGTCTATCTGGCAGCCTGGAGACCACACCATTTGATGATGATCATTACATGGGAAGTATGCACAAGCCCAAGAGGACAGAAGGAAAAAGGTGTCTGCACTCTCCACTTTCCTTGTCTTAATCAGCTAAATCAAATACACTCAAAGCATATTAAAGCCTCATGTGGATCTCCACAAGAAGAATGCAACTTAAAATCACTTTTTTTTTTTTTAATAAGAACAATCACAGGAGATTTTGACATATATTGCATATGCAGATTTCAAATCTTCAGCTGATGTAACTTTTCTGAGTACCCAACACAAACACAGTACTAGTATCATCACAACACCATCTATGGGAAAAGGACTAGGTTCAGTAATTCAGGTATTATTTAAAACATGTTCTTGATTGACTGTGGGTCCTGAAGTCTACGTCAGACCCCTTTAAAAGCACCAGTGTGACTTGGAACAATTTCAAAAAGCTGAAATTTTACTGTAATTAATGGAATTGGAAAGCATCCTGATATATGCTGTAGTTTAGCACTTGCAGAAACTACTTCATGCAGACCTTAAGAGAGGGAAAAGGTGTCCTGTTCAGCCTCCCTAAGAGAGAATCTGAAGACACCAGAGCTGCTCTAGACACCACTTTAACACATTACTCTCTTCAGAGCTGCAGGAGAGACTGAAGGGGACAATGAATACAGCTAATCAGGCTAAAAACAAGAATCTCTTTCACACCACTAAAACTTATTTTTTAACAAAGCAACTGCTATCATCTTCATTTGTTGTACCAGACCAATAGCAGCAACAATACTTTGGGTTATTTTAGGGTTCTCAGGGGAGCCCACTTGTCTCTCACTATCCAGAATAAGAGAAAGCTTTAGCATATGGAGTACTTTTCTAACACACACACTGAAACTAAATCATTCTCTTTCTGTAGTACATGACATGAGTGCTGGCAAAAGACTCCTGCTTAGTATTAATCACATCTATTACAGAAGTGCCTGAGGACCAACCAAGGACACAGATTTATTTTGTTTGACCTGCAGAAAGGATAAAAAGAAAAAAGCCACTGGATGAAACAACTTATTTCTAAGCTTCAGGCCATAAAGCAAGAATAGAACAGACACAGCATTTCAGCACAAACATATTAATCTCACTCAGGGAAAGGGACATGTCTCCACCACTGCCTTTTCTATTCCATCTTTGGTTTCTTAGCTGTTATCTTTCAAATTATGTGAGAGTGCCTACATTATTACCAGAAAGAGTTCATTTTAAGCATCTACTCATAAAACTAAACACCAAACAGCTTGACTAAAATAGATTTCAAGTAATGAAAGCTGTTTTCCCTGAAGAATAGGTAAATGCTCAAGCACCACTGGGAAGGACCCACTCAGAAAAGCAGTTTAATTTGTATATCTACCAGGTGCTAGAAATGCTAGAAAAGGTTACATTCAGCCAAAGCAAAGATAGTATTTTATCAGCCACCAAGAAGGTGGCCCCCAAGAAGGGAAGGCACAGACTTGCTTGTACTTGCAGAAAATCTGTGAGGAAATTTCCAACTGAGAACTGGGAAAAGGAGAAGTGAGCTGGCAGGACTACTATGATAAAAAAATCCTCGCCTGGTGATAAGGCAGAGGGCACAGGGAACACTAATGGCCTTGCTTGGAAAATACAGCATTTTCTATTCATGCTGAATCTGATCCCCCAACCTTTCACTGCAATTACCGTTCCTCCTCCTACTCTCCCAAGTTACTTCCCTTAGTTTTGTCCACTCAGCTGATTGACATTTTATGTGTGTACGTGTGTGTATCTGTACTTAGCTGCTAAGTATGTAACAAGCACCTATAAACTGCAAAAACAAGTAACTAAAAGAATCTAAGGGGAGCTACAGCAGAGCAGCAGGCCACTGAGTTGTAAATCCATTAGGACAATATTGAGTATTCATTTTCTGACATTACTAAGAATTGTATGTAGCTGAGCAGCACATCGCCAGAAGCCTGCATTTTTGATACAGAAAGACAACCTCTCTAATATCAGTAGAGCATCTGCAGTAATAAAACTCTGGTAAGTAAATTCATCTGTAATTCAATTCAGTTTAGGAAAAAAAAAACAAACCCTAATACAGATATTTGTGTGGTAGAAAGAAATTTTAGTTTAAATATCCAAGTTTCTTAAGAAAAACGTTTTTGTTACCCTGGAAAAACAGACAAACAAACAAACAATACAACGACGACAAACTAGAGACACAAGAAAACCCTGGCACAAAACCAAACAAAAACCCAGAAAAACCCACAACTGCCCCCAGCATTTGGATAGAGTTCAACATCACTACCAGAACATGCAGAGTCTTGTTTTATAATGTATCTAGCTATAATTACTTTTGGATTGGCACAGAACAGATGAGTACAACTACTGTTGCAATCAACACAGGTTTCTTGCTTTAAGAGAAACTCTTAATATTTAACACTTACTCTACCTGTTGCAGATAAGGCCACTATGTAAGAAATCAGCAGTCACAGACAAGATCTCTGCGCTAACAGAGATTTGAGAAAAAATCTTTGTGCTTCTTCTCCATTATACAGAGAAGTTCATCCTGGAAGATGTCCACTAACAATCTGGTGACTGAGCAACTCTTCTGCTGGCATAAACTACACCATTTTCATCCACTGGAAGAAACCACAGCAATATGTGAAGGAGGTTTTTAAAAAATGCTTTCTAAGCAAAGTTTCAGGGAGCCCCTTCCAATGCTCAAGAGGAGCTCTGTACTAGAACATAAATGGGACTCTGGATTGCAGACTGTTGCTTCCTCCTGATGCCTAAAACTTTGACTACAATGCTGAAATACTCAGAACCGTGATGTGCTACACTTCCAGTGCACTGGACTGGTTAATAAATGCATTTTCCTATAATATGTATATTTCACAGGCTGTCATAAGCATTCTGACCGTTTCATTCTGTTAGAAGCACTTTATTGCACATAAAGGAACTGAAGATTTAGTTCAGAGATCAAGCTTGTGAAATCAAACCTTTACATGATAAAGTCACTCCAGCTCCAAGAGAGCTGGAAGTTCAGATGTGTGCCCAATTCCAAGATGTGGATATTAAACTCCCTCAAGCCACCCCTTGGGAAAGCCAAACTCTACCTCCTCCCTCACTTCAACAGTTAGTCATTTATTGCTTAATGGAGTCAAAACATTTCTCCCATATACATCTCACTAGCTTTTGGTGACCCAAGCAAGCACACATATCTAATACCATCAGACAGCCTCTGGAATGCAATCTAGTCTTACAGTTAACAAAATCCAGATCCTAATTAAGCAGGCATAAGTGTTAAGGGAATGCTGTGTCAGCAGACTCACCACTGAGTGTCCTAGTTAAAAGTAGAGACTAATTTTATTTTTGCTGCAGGAAAATGAGCAGTATTATGCCTGAGAATACAGGGAAGCTTATTTTGGAGGCTACAGAACACTAAAAAATGGAGCCTTGATTTTTATTTTTTTTTTTCCCTGAAAGAGCAACTCTGAACTTTAACCTACTTCCTACCTCTGTATAAACTTGCTGCTCATTTCCCCTATGTTAGCAGTCCTAGGCTGTCCATTAACAAATATGCAGCATGGACTAGTTTTAACAAAGAACCAGCTTCCAGTCTTAGTTAAAAAAAAAGCAAAAACAGGGTAACACATATTCCCACTAAAAAGTCAACACAGAAGTGCTGCAAGAAGTCTGGAATACAGAGAATGCTGTAAGCATGTATAAAGGTTTGGTCTGAAATTTGGTCTCAGTTCCAGCAGGCTGGATTAAAAGACATCTCTGTATCGGTCTGTTTGTCTCCAAAACCTCGTGTGAAGGGGGGAAGGAACTCTGCAGAGATGCATGGGAAGGAAAAACAAAATGGAAGTATCATGAATCAGTCCTCTACTCAAACTATTATCACTGTACTAGTTCTGTAAACTGCTGTCTCTGCACCCCTAAAACTCCTTTTGTGCTACTTGCCATCCGAACTGTTTCAGAGCTATCAGATATGTACATTGAAGAGTTCCTTTCAGGATGAAGTACTGATGACAGGATTACTACTGTTGTGAAATACGTCTGGCATCACAGGAAAGAAGTGCTAACTTCTCATGCTATTTCAAGACAAATCCTTAATTTGTACTCTGGAAATAACGGATGATAATTTTCTCACAACAAAAATTGCTGCCCACAATCTCAGCAGCTATTCAACTGTTCACACAGAAGAATCCAGCTTTCAAACACCCATGGCTTCAGTATGTAAGCAGAACAAGTACGTATCTGATAAGATTTCAACAATTCCAACTAGCTGTTACCAGAGTATACTGGGCAAGCTCCCTGGGGAGGCAAATTAAGTTTCTACAAAACATTTTTAATTCAGCTCTCTTTTTTCAGAAGTTTTCCACAAAAAGGCTGAGGGAGGAAGATGGAGGGGGATGAGGACAGGGAACAGGACTGCAACCAACAAAAAAAACTAGCCAAAACTAAACTCCCTTTTTCACAAGCTTCTGGAGTCCTGAGCCTAGAATTGTGGGATGTCCCAATTCCTGCAAGGAAGTGCCAAACACCTAGAGGAAATCTTCTGAACTAACCACTCCCTAAGGCAGCCCTGAAGAGAAGAACTCTGAAAAATTCTTACCTCCTACTCATATAGAGAAGACTGGAAATTAAGACTCCTCCCTACCTTCTCTGTTTCAAAAGAAGGAAAGGGACCACTCTTCAACTCATATCTTTCCCGTGATCTTAAGTGGATGGTTACTCGGGGAAGGGGAGGGGGAAAGGGTGGTAAATTTCCAGCTATTATGTGGTGATATCCTATAGTGAGAGTCTATGTTGGAAACACTAGCAAAAAATATTTGCTGCTATTCTTACAATTTAAATATTAATAATTTTTCTTCTGAGGTTGTATGCAATTATTGTTTCAGTTCTTCCACCATTACTACAAAAACTTCATTGAATAACATCAAAGTGGGAGCGTATTATCCTCTGGCTAAAGGGAACCAGAGAGAGAGAAAGGTGCCAAATTATAAATGTATATGACAAAAACTGCTGTTTGAAATCCCCACAGTCTTTGGTTCAGCAGTAGTCTGCGATATACTCTGCAAAGCACCACTAAGTGATCAGACTCCTTCATACACCAAAAACCTCTCCAGGAGTTTCTTCTATCTTAGGGTTCAGGATGAATAAAGTATTAATAATTTTCTGAGTAACTCCTCACACACACCACAGATCCTGGAGGGCACAAGAGTCAGTTGTACTTCCTACTCTCTGCACATTAAATTCCTCTTACCTTCTTTGAAGAAGTAACAATCCCCAGAAGTTTATTAGGACATTCTAATGGAGCACAATTGCTTTTAAGCAAAGCAATACTAAATAAACATTCCAATGTTAATATTTCTCTAGGGTGGTCTTCCTTTACTTCAGTATTGCGGATTGATAATGAGCCAGTCTGAACAATAGCAACAGCACTGAGTGCTCAGAGGTATTAATTCAATTCCAATTGTTTGGAGAGAGAATCCTCTGATTTAGACCAAGTTTCCTGCTGATACTAAAGAATACCAAAGTCCAGACCTCTCTGTCTTTTCCACCCCCTCACACTTACGCTAGCTTTAGAGGTGAAAACCAAATATCAAAGTACAATCTCCAGTTAAAAAGTAAGAGGAAACTGTGGTGGTGTTATGAAACAGGACAACGCACAGACAAACATACACCTTATCCAGATTCTGAAACCAAGTACCTCCACAGCCACAATCCTCAGCCACGTTAAGATTAGAAGGCAAACATCTGCATCTGCTCTACAAGCTCCATGACTGCTACTGTTACGGAACACCTGTACCTGCTGCCTGTGCCATGAATGCAAAACAGATGGTTTTGTCACCCAAAACAAAAAGCTGAAACTATTAAAACCTGTCACTTTACCTTAATATACCTTCTAATGTTTTTCTTCCATCCCTTCTCCGCCTTACCTAACTTATGTTACTGGGTTTTTTGCAACACAGCACGGCTTCTTTTGCTGTGTGCTTGATACGTATATTATGCACTATCCTCTATTACCAAGGTACTACTGAATTAGACAAGCTGGGATTGTTCAGGCAAGAAAATTAATGAAAAAGCTTTGTAAAGAGGAGGATCGGGCAACACGACCTCCCTGCCATTCCCGCTCTTCTCCCTTAGCTAAACTCTCTCCTCCCTCTTCCTCAGCTCTGCCAGAGCAGACTCCCGCGCCGCTGCGGGCAGGGTCCAGGCCGGGTCTCGGAGCCAGGACTCAGCTGGCGGGGCCCGGCAGCCGCCCCGCACACGCCGCAGCTCCTCGCACACGGAGCGGCAAAGCCGCCCGCGGGGCTGCTCTGCCAGAGCCGCCTTCCCCCTGCCGCACCGAGCCGCTCCCTCCAGCCTACAAACCGGAGCCGGGGCTGGCCCGATCCCCCGTACCCCTGCCGCGCCGGCCTGGCCTGCCTGGAAGCCGATCCCCGCCCTCCGCCCGGGCCCGCACCCGCCTCAGCTCTCCCCTGAGGGTCACCCCTTCAACCCTCCGCCGTCTCCCGCGGCCGCCGGGGCCCGGCGCCGCAAGGATGCGGCTTCAAGGAGCCCGAGACGCCGCCGCCGGTCCTAGGGGCAGAGGGGCGACCAGGGCCCGCACTCACCGGGGAGCGAAGAGGAACAAGACGGCCACCGCCAGCCGTCAGGGGCCGCCGGGGGTAGGGAGCAGAGCGGAGGGGCGGGCTGGCTCCGCCCCGCCGCCCTCAAGGCCGGTCGCGGCGGCATGGCGGACGGCAGCGTGCCTGGGCGAGCAGGCGGGGGCGCAGAGCGGGCCGCGTTTCCCCTTCCTGCACCGATACTGGTCCCGGTACCGGCCGCGGCCCCGTCTTGCTCCTTACGGAGCCGCTGCCGCTTTGGAGCGGTGCCTTTCCCCGAGCTGCGGGGGTGGGGGACGACGAGGCGAGGGAGCTCTGTTCTATGTGCAGAGGTGGCTGCCGAGGCCCGGGCAGGGTAGGGTTGGTGGCACCGGGGCTGAGGCCGCATAACGTCAGGTCCCTGCTGCGGGCCAAGCTGTCGCATCGACGGGTAAATGTAAAACGGGCCGCGATGTGCCCAGCAAGTGCCAAGACTCCTGCGAGAGCTCCCTGCCCACATGCTCGGGCTTCGGAGGGGATTCAGTAGTCCCCATCGCTGAGGCCAGAGCCTGAAGACGAACCTGAAACGAAAGGGTCTCGCTCAGGACGCGGCCGCACACTCCGGATTGCTTTGTCCTGGCAGTGCGGTAGAACCCTGGGCTACCTCTCTAGGCCTGGGGGACTGCTCAGTGGCCTGGCTGTCAGCAAAAACGGCCTGTTACTTATAAACTGGGCAAGATCAATGTTGTGACGCCAATATTGAAGAGTAATGTCAGAGTACAGGGTGTCCTAGAGGGCCTGGTTAACATCACCCTCATAGCTGGGTGCAAGGGGTGTTTTTCAGCGTCCAGCGTGCCCGCAATAGAACAGCAAGACAGTTTGGGCTTGAACCTACATAAACTAAAAAAGCATGTAATTCTAGAAAAATCCTTGGATAAATAGGAAAAAGGAGTTGCATGGCAAGAGTGTAGATGTGACTTACCAGTCTGGAGAACGTCTTGGAGAGCAGTGGCTAGGAGACCTGCTAACCATGGAGCTGGAGCTGGGCCATCAGTGCTTCACTTTTTCCTTAAGGAAAGCTTGGTTTAGAAGCAAATGGGGCTACTCAATGGCTTTGCTGCAGAGGAGCAGGTCTCAGGTGAGCAAGCTAGTGCAGAGTGAAAATGGAAGTGGTTTGCTCTGCTCGGAAAGAAGGATAGAACCTAGAAAATGCCCAGAATGGCTCTCCTGGATTGTGTGTTGGATTCCTGCACACCAATCTGCGCTGGCAGATCCTTCTGCCTACACACTGTCCAGCTGGAACTTGCAGATCAGGGAGAATCAGTCGTAGGATCTCAGGGTCTAGGAAACAAGATAAGTTGTGAAGGTTGTTTAAGTAAATACTGGAATCCTGGCTTTGTCACACGTGCTACTGATTTTACTGGTACAGTTAAGACTTTAATGGCCCCTCTTTAGTTAAACCTACTCTTTTCTGACTTGATACCTCTAAATGTCCCATCATCCACAAAATACAATACTTTAGAGTTACTCAAAATCACAGGTTGTCCTATTTTCTGTTCAGCATAAGTATTTCATAGATAATTCACATGTACTAATTTCTCTTTGTAGAATTCAGTGAGTTTTTAGAACCATGATTTGCTTTAACAAATGGTTAGCGTGGACATGAAACTGGACATTCATTTATATTCTTTTCACGCCTTTGGCCAGAGACATTCACAAGACAGTCTATCAGAATAAAGCCCTATTTGTGGTTAGGCAGTGGAAGGAGAAAGCTCACGTTTTCTTCAGGACACAAAATAGTAGATGACTCCGATGGTATGAGAAGCCAAAGAATTTCTAAAACTTCTTAGTGCTTTCCTTAGAGCTTTAGATGGTTCATTAATTTACAATTTTTATTTTTGTATATGTGTCGTTAATAGTAATAAAAGCATTTCAGTATGTTCTCAGTGAGATAAAGTCCTGCAATAACTCTTTGGCTTACTTCCTTTTAAAAAAAAAAAAAAAAAAAAAGATTGTGATATTTTTGTTATTGTTTCTAACAGAACAGACTTTCAAGGCCCATGTGCGTCATTGAGTTTTGAATCATGAATAAAGTCCTTCATACCTAGATACCAAAGCAATTGCTGCAAAATCTGATTGACCTAAAATCTTGTGGGCAAAGAGCAAAGACTAGTGAAATAGCAGGTCAGCAACAAAAGTGGGAAATCCTTTGGTCAGCTCTGACTTGTCCCAGTGAATATCTGCAAGGTTTGTGTTTTCTGTTCTGTGTGGAGGGAAGGCCCCTGAGGCTGGGGGGTGGGAGGGAAGATTTCTTTCCACAGAAAGCAGTGCTGCAGCAATGCTGCAGCATCTGCTGGTTGTGTGTAAGGACACACATGGGATTGGAAGATTGTTCATTCAAGGGTTTATGGTAATGCTGTCTGAAGATTATCGCAGGCTGATGCTTGCAGCACAAGCATTTGAGGCTGTTGTTCTCTTCAGCAGGGCTGAGTTTGCAATATGTGGCTTACTTAGCAGTTGATTAAATTTTGTGGGTTTATCTCTCTCCCAGTACTGCTAGGAGTTGAGTACTATGTTAGATCCATTGTTTGTAAGGAAGATGTTTACTGAAATGGGCTCTTGGGTTTAATATCAGATTGCAAGGATATAGTTTTCTTGGACAATCATGCATTGTGCTGAATCAGAGTTAAAGGAAATGATTTTCAGTCCTTGCACCAAATAGGAGTAACAATGCCTTTCATGTTGCAGTCATGAGCATCTCCCAGTGCTTGTGACTTCCTGGTTTTTAGGGTTTTTCATTAAATTACTTCAGGCAGATGAGGAACTGTTTGTCAGTCCTTTGTCCTTTCTGTCTTACTGGGGAAATCCATTTACAAGAGGCTTGGCCTAACCTCAGATTCTTCCTAGAGTGTTCTTTGAGATTATTCACCAAGCAGTGTCCAAGAAGTCCAGGGAGTGTATCATGTCTGTACCATCCCAGCTGACTTCACTGTCATCTGTTAAACATATTTCACTCATTCTGATCCTACCAAGAAGTTACAAATACTAGGGATTCCCAAGGGTCGACTTTCAGCTCGTTACAGCCAATAAAGCCTTAACATACGAGCAGTAGACTTCTGTGTTGTGGTAATCCTCCATGAAGTCTCATCTGGTCACTGAAGTTGCAGCAATCATAGGATTGCTGCGATCTCAAACTACGCTAGAACTGGGATGAAGGGGAGACAATAAACCAGCACTGTCAGCCTAGAGGGTCCAGAGCTGTTTGCCCTTTGGAGTAGCCATTCCAAATAAGTGTCCCTCAGTAGCACAGTCAGCATGTGCCCCCTCCTGCTTTTACTGGCTATCTGCAGTATAATAACATTGCCTGATGAGGTTTGCTCTGGAGTGCTCTGTGTGAGGACACAGTGTCCCCACAAGCATCACCTAAGGGTACATCATATAAGATACTATGTTCTGCAGAGCACGTTATGAGTTAATATTTTCAAATTAATTCAGCACTCAGTGAAAGCATTTCACTCCAGGAAGCCATCTGTGAACAAGTTTTGGAAGTGTTGAGGTGGTAGCCTGCAAGTCATAGCCTACAGCTTGTCCTGAGTACAGGAAAATAAATTTGTTTAGCAGCTCACAGAGCAGTTCATGCTCAAATTTCATTGTCAGTCATATACACTCAACTGTTTTAAGCTGATCAAATTGTCACTGTGCGATGTAGTACAAGGCTGAAAAGATAATATAGCATCTCTCAGAAGACTGTTTAGAGACACTGAAGTGGGTTCTGGTTATTTAAATAAGTGAGGGCTTGCTGCTTCTCTGAATTAGATGATTGTGTATCCTTTAAAGGAAATTCTGTGGTCAGCATATTTAAATAAATATATTATAATTTGCTTCTGATCTTAGCACTGAGTTAGTTAAATGTCTTTTTTCAAATGAGTCTTCATATAATTGCGGTAATGCTTATTGAACTTCATAGTTTAGCTTCAGCATCAAAACAAAGATTTAGGTTCTACTGGTTAGATGGGATTCAGCAGAGGTTTGGTGCCATCAACACCTATATGAGAGCATTGATTTGGGAGTTCAGATCCTGGCTTTGCTCTGGAATCAGAACTCATGCAGGGGTACTGTCAAGGATCTGTACAGCTCTCTTGCAGAGTAAACACTCATTTGACTCTGCCACATGAACTGAAGAAAAGGGAGTTGAGAATGGGGTTATACACCCGACTGGGACAAGTAAAACTGCTGTCACTTGACTGTCAGCACTGTACCTACACTTTTGCAGAATTTCTTCAATAGTGGATAATCCCTGAGCAGTTTGTAGTTGCTGCACTGACCATCAGAAAGAAAACCTGCATGCACCATGGAAGGGGGAGGGCAGTTCCTGTCCATGTTGGCAGTAATGACATAACACGTCACAAATACAGAAGTCTTTGCTGGCCACCAGTGTATTTCCCTGCATAGCTGGAATGGTGTAGGGGACTTTAAACGGGACTAGATTCTTGTGCATGCCCATCCTAAAACAATCTGTATTCAAAATATTCTTTAAGCTGTTGGGGTACATGCAATGCACAATAAATACCCTTGCACACAGCTAGGCTGGATATGTGCTGTTCATAGCTTGTATCACAGTTGCACAGGACTCTGTGCTCAGGTCTCTGACAGAAAATGTTACTGTCTGATCCACCTGAAAGGGGGAGTAATGTGGAAAGCTGGTAGGAGAAACAAACCCTGGAGTCCCAGTTGCAATACTATGTATCTTGAGGCCAGGCTCAGCTCCCTGTTTTCTCTTTGCTGCTGTACCAGCAATAAGAACTTGCACACAGTCACTGAGCCCTACCTGAGAGGATCCATTTCCTACTACCTGTTCACTGTCATGCGTTTGGTGACTGGGAAATGTGGAGCCTTGAATGGTCACTCCAGCAGTATCCTTCCATTTCTTCCACTGACTAGCAATTATTTGTAGCTGCCCTGACATCCAGAACTTGCTCTACCTACTCTCTGTGGGACCTATTCCAGTGACTTTTCTCACTTCTAAGTAGCAAGTTGATGGTGAATTTTCTTTTTCGTAGCTCTCAATTCAGGAGTTACTCTGCAGGGAGATTTCTTACAAGAATAGGAAGGAGAAACAATAACACTTGCCTTTGCTTTAATTTACCATTTTTACTGCAGTGTGGGAACAACTTCATGTTCAAAATTCTGGACTTGATAACAATGTATATACACAAGCAATTTCTACATTAGGACTACCTAGTATTTAAGACCAGCTTACAAGAGCTGCATAATTGTGCAGAATCAGCCAAAGTGATGTGCTGTTTCCACAAGTGAACAAAAGCATACAAACTTCAAAAATCCTGTGCCTTTTTCTCCTAAGAAACAGTGGTTTTCAAGCATCCATTACTCCCAAAGTCAGGGAGAAGATGGAAATTTTGTGTCCTTTAGCAGTGCAGCTGAAATCAGTGTGGTCTTCAGTCTTAAAAGTTGTATTAACCCAGGTTGGTGGAGGGCTAGATGTTCCATTAAATGTGTCTTTCTCCAGCTCCAGATAGAGGAAAACAATTGCCGATTCTGCTCTTCTGAGTTCCATGATGCGTTTTGTGTGTTAAGATGTGGAGCAAATTGTCATTGTTATACAGATTTGACTGTAACTGAGATAATTCTTACAAACAGAAGTGATGGCCATACCTCAAATTTCAGAATAATTTCTGTTTTGCAAAGAAGCTTTAATATAAAATCTAAATTTGTTGGCTGTGTTACGTATTACTGCTGCAGTGTTCTAGATCAATTAGGATGGAAGTGTTAAAGCTGTCATTGGTAGAAATGACATAAAAGCAGTTTCACATACAGTACAAAGGCATTACATAAAATACAAGGGTGATTTTGGAATAGTTGTGGTCATTTGCAGTCAAATCAAGATAATTTTTAAGTTAATTGCCATAAGATTCTTTAGGAGAAATAAACGTTATGATCCTCCAAATAAAGAGTGTGATAACAAGTCACAAGGAATGCTTTGAGAATAAAAGCAGGCTAGAAAAAGAGGAAACTGGATCAAAAGAAAATGCATTGAAATTCAAAACAGGCACTGTTAGCAAAATGAGTGGGAAACCACTCATAAGTAGATAATTCTATTATCATAAAAATATGGATTGACTTCTGGATAGATTCTGCAAGCGTTAATTAATATACTAGCCATAAGTGAGAGAAAAGGCTCAGAGTAATTCTTTCAGCAAATATTGAACTATTTTTGTGATGGGTAAAAACTCCAGGTCTGGCAACATGATGAGAGCTACACTGCTGTAGCTGCTCAGCTTTTAGTGGAGCTGTTCTGACTTACACCAACCAAGGCACACTGTCACTTTTCACTTCTGTAGAGTGCTCAAATAGCACTACATCCCCACAGTGAGGGACTTAATGAGAAAAATTATGTGCAAAACTTACTGTAAGCTTCTGGGAGGAGAACAGCACCTGGGCTCTAAATCAGGAGGCAGAGAGCTGTCTTTCTCACACGAGGAGTGATCAAACAGCACGAGCCTTCACTAAGTAGAAAGGACAGTGTTCTCCTTCCTGTATCCCTGGTTGCTAATTTCTGAGGGGAAAAAACATCTGGACATGTCTTACTACCTTAGTGAAGGCTCTGCATTAGCATGTGTCCTCTGGAGACTCTGGGCATAATAATTGTACTTAAATGGATCAGTTAAAGTCTTGCTCTAGTAGCAAATAAAAGCTACTATATAGCTAATGAAAAATAAAAACAGCAGGAGGGAGAATTTCACTTGACTTAGGTGTCATTCATCTATGTACATATTTAATCCACCTGATGGCAATTTCAGTGCTTATTTAGGCCTTATTTGCAAATGTACCATTTTTACTCTCAGACAACTCATTCAGTCATAGTTGTGCCAAACTTCTTCTTCCAGAACTAAGAGGAAAGCAGAGCCAGGTTCAGTACAAAGCTGTGAGCTGAGGCTCCCTAGCCTTTTCTGCTTTCTATTTGTATGGAGATGGAAGAGGACAAGGAAGCATCTGGAAATAAGTCTCACTAATCTCTGTAAAGTATGGGGAAGTGATAGAAAAACTTGTTTTCGACCTGAAATTCATAATTTTCCAGCTGCCTGTCTTTCTCTTCTGTTATTATCCATTTCCATATTCATGTCAGAAGAACTTTTGACGTAAATTCTAATAATTTCTCCAAAGTGTGAAAATGGGAACATCCTTCCATTACTTTGAAGCTGTTTGACACCTGTATCGAAAGCAAACACTTAATCATAGCTGTAAAGAACAGCTGGCACGTTATGGAAAGCGATAGAGAATGTTCTCCTTGAAAAGAAGCCTGTGTTTTATACTGCCTATAGATGCTTGTTTTGCTCAAGGAGTATTGAACATGCAAAGAAAAGCAGTAGGAATCTGCTGCACCCTAATGGTAGGCTATAATATTTCACTTATCTTTGTGTCTGAATATGCCTGATTCACTGTTCTTAACTACTTTTCAATAAAAAGCTGGATATTGCCTTTTTTTCCCCAACATATTTATACTAGTACTTTGCTTTGGGATGTCTCAATTTTCCTGAAGAACATTAACATTCTGAATAAAACCTACAGTCACAATTGAAGAATCTTTCCCTAAATTTCTTCAAAGGTTCCTGACCAGACCAGGTCACTTATGATACAGCACAGTCAGGATGGACATTTTCCTGCCTCAAAGGGCAGAAAATGATGCATCGTAAGGGTCAATCATTGCTGACCCCTAGCAAAAGTGAGAGCATGGAGATAAATTACATCTCAACCAGACACTGCAATACTATTTCTGTTTAAAAAGTTGTCTTTTTTTCCCTTTGCAAGTAGTCCAAATCTTTCCATACAACTCAGTCTTCATTAAGATCTACTTCAGTGGTTGTACTAACCAACAGGACCCCCACTGAACATAGCAGCTGAGGATAACATAGTGAAGAAGATAGAAGCTGGTGTTTCTTTTTATCCTTCTTCTTAGCACAACATTTAGATGCCACGAAAGTGGGTAATCCTCTACTACTGCCCTGTGTGCAAATAGTACCTCCGTTGTTGATCTCTCTTTCAGTGGACAGACTGCCTTATTCATCACAGACCTTAATCAAAAGCTGTGGTTGTGCCAACAGCAATCTACCCAATGAGACTTACTATGAAATGTTAATTTGAATGCTACTAGGCTCTCAGTGCTATGCTTCCACCAGTGAAATCCCATTCACCTTTTTTTTGCTGTATCTTAACTGACCACATCCACTGAAAATCTATTTACTGACCACTAATGAGGTATTTCAATCATGTTCCCTATGCAAGCAGCTACTGTATAGCCAGATTTAGTTCTGCAGAGCTTTCAACATATACCAAGGCTAAGCCTCTTTTTAAATATCCATCTCCTAAAAGCATTTAGTATTGGCCTGATGCAGCTCTTCTTGTAATTTTGCCTTTTAGGAGATTTTGTAAAAGTGTTTTTTGAAGGGTAATGTCTTAAAAGGGCTATTCCAGACTAGAGTCCCATCTGGATGATCTTGTTCCACGCTAAAAATTACACTGGTAGTACTTAGTTTAGTCCATTTGCAACAAAAACCAACCTTGCTTGGAGAACTCTAGTTCTGGAGTAAGCATTCACATGAAAGTTAATGGAGGAGTATCTGTGCTCTGAGGTTATGCCTTCTTGTGCCACATTCTCTTTCCTCTGATACACCCCCAGGCAAATGGCAGGCCATCCTAAAATCCCACCCTGGAGTCTGCCTTCTCAACCTGAACATAATTGTAACATACCTGAAGAAAGTGTTGAAGGCTGTTTTTTTCCGTATGGAACTAGTTTAGAATTACATTGCCAAACCTCAGGAACCATTTGATGTGTCTTTGATCTTTGAAACTTGTTAATGAGTAAGTGTGATGCTGTATTCAAGTATTTGCTGGTCAATTGAAATTCTTAAGCTTCCAGAAGCAAGCATGAATGACTTTATATACCAGTGTTTGAGTGAGCATCTGGGAGTAGAGAAGACTTCCAGAAAGATGTAATATGCTGTCTTTTTTTTTTTCAGAAAAAAAAAAAGGCAGTTCTTGAGCTTGTTTAGTGAGGAATGAAGTGTGCTTTGGAATGTGATCATTTAAATAAAGGTCAGAAAAAAACCAAGAAGACTTCATTTTCAAGAGAAGCATTTTATTCTTGTGTGTAGGTTAAACCTCCCTGCAGATACAGTTTATTTAGATTAAAGTAACTAAGCATATGGAGCAACCTAACATTTACTGATGGTAGTAGGGCCTGACTCCTAACAAATCACAAACACCTGCAATGTCATCGTATAGGGATTGAAGTATTTTTGAGGTTGAGTCCAACTTGCAGAAAGACTCAAGCTGAACTGATTCTCTCACCAGCTGAGCAGTGCTCATGGAAATGGGAAAGGCTGATATGACACCTTGGAGTCCCCCACAGACAGAGGCCTTGCCAGGAGCAGCATCTTGGGCTAATGCAGTGGTTCATAAGGAAATTCCTGGGCTGAAAGGCACAGACTCTGTTTTGAGGGTCTCTGAGAGAAAGACAGGCTGGACTCCAGTGCTTAAACTTTCACAATGCCAGTGGTTTGTGGTGGGAACCTGCTGAATTCATGGCTTTTCCATCCCATAACCAGCCTTGTGCCTGACTGACACCTGCTGGTGAGTCCCTGCGTCGGGGCTGTGCGGACAAGCTCTTTCTCGGGGGCTGCTTCCAGGCCCGTCGAGGCTTTTGTGCTGGAGGTCCTGGTGCCTGTCCCCATGATGTGATGCACAGGTGCAGAATCCCTGTTAACTTAGCTGTGGACCACATTTTTATGTTGGGTGCTAATTTCCTCTGGCTCCTGAGGAATTTAAGGACTTCTTCCTCTGTAGGCATAAGTGCTACCACTACATTGCCTTCCCTGCCCAACCCTCTATCACCCTAAGCTGCCCTGTACACCTTGAAAGTTTCTATTTTACATACATGACCACCTGCTGGTCCTGTCCAGTTATATCACAGAGCATACAAGCAGGTTTTTAATTGCAGCATGGATTGGAAAATTCACACTCTTCCCAAGATCTTGAATGGAGTTACATGTTGTCAAGTTTTGGTTGCATAACCAGCCAGCAGCCCTGCTGAGAGAAAGTGGGGAATAGCTTTAACACCAAAGCTGGATCTACCTTTGAGGTTGCCCCTGCTTTGAGCTCCAGAGACCCCTCCCATCCTGCATTATTCGATGAAATAAACACCTATGAAACCAGTTCTTGCAGCATTCACAGTGTGTATCTTTTAATGAATCAAGCCTGGACTGCACTAAGCAGAGTCCATTTTAGTTACAGACTTATTCTATTAAAGAGTAGAAGAAGGAAATGTAATGGTATCCAGGGGGACCAAACAGGGACTTTGCACTTATCAGACCATTTTTTTGTTGTTCACAGATAGGCTTCTGCTCATGCTTGTGTTTTCCTCATTATGGAGCACAGCAGCTCCGACTCAGTAGTTTCCTGGTCATGGGATGTTTTCTTCTGTCCAGCTGGACTGGAGGAGAGCAGTGATGAGGCTGGCAAGGTGGGGTTGGCCTTCAGCATAGCAGTAGCATAACAGGGGACACCAAGAGGGCACAGAAATACTGCTGGAGACTGTGCAGGACAGCTGGAGCCAGCATGATGTACGCCCCTTAGCCTAAGTGCTGCTCTGGAAGGAAGACAGGGAAGCTTTCCAGGTGTGGGGTTATAGTGAGTGGCTGGTCCCTTTGCCCAGGGCTGGGGCTAAGGTGGCACTGGCCTCACCCATGTAAGGTTGAGGTCTGGCTGAGGTTTGGGGCTGCCTGGTGCAGAAGCTACAGGAGAAGGCCAGCACACCACGGAGCATCAGAGAGAATAAGCAGGAGAGCAAGGTCCTTCCAAGGAGACATTTGTGCAGAGGCAAGATATGTAGCCCTATGCTGTTGTAACGGGTGCACCTGCTCTGATTGAGTGAACTGATAAACCAGCCCTGCTGTGCAAACCATGGGGATTGTGCTAGGCCACTATCTTCTCAGGAACCAAGGCCACATCTTACCAGGAGCTAACAGTACCAGCCTGAGCTGGGACTGCTCTGGCTGCACTCCTGCACATGCACTAGAGGAGGTTGCTACGAGTCAATCACTTTATGCCATAGATCTGTAGCCCCCCAAGATCCCCTGAGCTTTCCCGTACTGCCAGTGACCTCCCCTTGAGCAGGGACCTCTCACAGGGTTAATCCTCGAGACTCAGAGACCCTTCACCCAACATCTGGTATCTATAATAAGGCAAGCCACTTAGGCCTAGAAGTATATTGCATGCTGGTAACATTTATACATCCAGCCATAGCTTACATAGTAGGAGTGTAGTAAGTAGTAGTTTGACCACTGTTTCATCACCATTTAAATAATTGTTTTAATCATTGTCAAATCATCAACAAACCAATGTTTAATTACCATTCATTTATTGCATAATCACCCTTTGATTACTACTTAATTATCATCAATTAATTATCAATAAATATCAATAAAAACCTTGTAGTTAACTCCACAATTATGACTTTTCTTTATAGTTCATCTGTGAAAGCTGCTTAGGAGGTGGGACAGCTAAAGGCTATGCTTGACTTTGTAGTAGGCTGGGACTGCCAAGATGGGAAGGCTGGGAGCTCATGACTCCTGGCGACAGGAGAATGGCTCTTTCTGCTCATGCAGGTGTGAACTGAGGGCACTCCACCAACACCCTGAGAACAGATAAGCAGGAACAAGCTCAGTCAGGAAAGGCATCTGAGCCTGAAACACATGTCCCTGTGCTGCTAGCTCTCTTCTTCCTCAGGCCAACACCAAACTCAACAACATCCCCTCAGCATAACTTCATCATCTGTTTGCTCTTCTCCATCTCAAATAAGAAACATCATCTTTTATTCTTCATCTGCTTGCTCTTCACTGTCTTGAATCAGCCAAGGGGGAACACACCACTGAGAGAGAGCTCAGCAAGCTGCTCCCAACAAGAAGCTCCTCCAACTGGCCCCAACAAGAACCCTCTCCAAACTGATCAGCTTCTTGGTGTCTTCTCACAAACTGGTTGGTTCCTGGTTGATACAGCTCTAGCCTCACCCACCACCCCAACCATGATCACCTGGGGGAGGGCAGGGCCTCACACAGGTGGGCCAGGTTCTGTCTGTGGGGCCTGAAACCACTGGGGGAACAAGACATACTGCTGGGTTGTGACTCATCCATAGGTCAACTCCAACTCAGGGCCCACAGCCCAGGCCCCAGCACTTCAGTCCCCTTATGAGGGTAGAATGAGTGATGGTGTCTTGAGACTCTACTTTTGCTGACAAAACTTACTGTCTCAGGAGGGTTGCTGCTTGCCAAGGCCTTAGATCTGGAATGCTTTTTTGTTCAGCCCTTGGACCAGCATCCTCTGGGCACCAGTGACACTACTAAGGAGTGTCTCACGTGTGACCACATTGCTCTGGAGTCTCTGATGAAGGACATGGGACCACAGCTGCTGTTTCCTTATATTGCTGGTGAAGGAGTGGATGCATCCTGTGGGCTGGCAGGTTCAATCAGACATGTAGAGAAATAAAGCTTTATTAAACAGTGTTTTATATACTGGGTTTCTGATACATGACTGGAGTGTAGAAACAGAAGCTGTCATGTGGTTTTATCAACTTCAGCCTTGTGTTACATGGAAATTTTTTATTTCAGAATGCACAACTCTTACCAAACCTGAACAGCAATCTGTTATTCCACACGTGGGTGCTTCTGCATATTTTCCAGTTCAGAATGCACTGAGTTAGCTACTCCATTCATAAGAATCGCTTGCGTGTTCCTTAGGTCCAGAGACAAAGCATGATTAAATAAATGAAACTAATAATGCTTTAAAAAAAATAAATTAAACCTTAGTTGGTTTTTTGTTTTGTTTTGTTTCCTTAACTCTGAGTAAATCCCTTATGTTCTTTGTCAAAAATGTATTTGTGTTAAAATGTAGGAGCTGGAAATACACTGATTTTTAATATTTAATAGTTTATTTGGAGCACAAATGGCTTACCTGTCACATCATCATATTTTCTAGCTGATTGGACATAAAGCTTCAGCCTCTTGACCTTGCTATGTTGTTACACAGGGGGTTTTTTTCCTTTCAGCTCTGATATGGTTTATTATTATCTGATATTATTTATTTTTTGGAGTTCAAGAGGATAGACATTTTCAATTCCCCCCCCTTTTTTTTAAGCTTCTGTATCGAATGAGTTCTTTATTATAGCGATTATCTGAAAAGATGTAATCTCTCAATCTGGCTCTATAAAGAATCAAATCCAATACTGAAAGACATATCAGATATCTTACTGCGTAACTTGAAACTGAGCCAGATTTTTGTGTTGGTTTCCCATAACTGAGCTGCTGCTTCTCTTACTCAGGGTTGGTTGTGGTGCTTTCAATGAGCAAGTCTGTGCTTGATTTATTTCTAGTGCGATGAGAACAATTGTTTTAAAGCCATTTATTTTCTGAAAGTAAGCTGTAGAGCTACTATGAGGCAAAAATAGAACTAATTAAATGCCAGCTACTTACTAATACTTTTTTGTAGAGTAGATTGAGAAGTTGCATTTCACTTTTGATTTCCATTGTTTCTTCAGTTGGGAGGGGGTTTTTTTTTTGGGGGGGGAAAGGTAACCCATTTAAATTAACATCAGGATTTGCTTTTGGTTCAGACATTACCAACTTAATTTATGGAGAAGTGAAAAAGCTAGAAATATAAAACTTCTCTTGCCTAGGAAGCTGATACTACATGAGCTATTTCTACCAGATCATCCCTGAATTTCCAAATACTGATGTGCTTCTTTAAACCAAACCACCCCCACATACCCCTTCCTTTCTACTGGCTGCAATCAGTAGGACACATTCAAAGCTCTGCCTGTGTTTTAAATTTTTACTTCTTAGAAAGCACATTTTATTTTAAGTTTTCCTTCTGTACCTCTATATATACTCCATGTCATGCCTCTCTTTCAATGCTTAGTGGTAGAGAAAGAAATTGGGAAAATAGAAGTCAACAATATAGAAGATCCAGCTAAGCTCAAGAAACGCTTTTGCTCGAACTCAGCTGTGAGATGGCATAACATTGGACTTCACGCCTCACCAACATGTAAAGAAAACTTTATATAGAATCAGAAATTTCACAAGCTGATCTAGTACTTGGGAAGCTAATGGCTCCCACCTGTGTTCTATGAGTGGAAGAAAGTGTTTGGAGCAATTCAAGAAACCAGAGAATAGGAAGTCCAGGAGAGTCCACTTTTTTTTCCAAGAAGCTCCTTCTACCTGCTTTAGGCTGTCACATTTGGTCCCACTGCTTCAGTAAGAGCCTCAGTCAAAAGAAGGACTGTCAGTCTTGACTGTTCACTGTCAAACCTGCCTCACAGGACCACAGAGCCATGGAGGCTGGTAGGCCTCTGTGGAGTCATCTATTCCACCCACCACTCAAAGCAGGGTCACATGAGGCAGGTGACTCAGGGCCATGTCCATTTGGGGTTTGAGCATCTCCAAGGATGAAGAGCCTCTCTGGACAGACTGTTCCAGTGTTTGACCAGGCTTACAGCAAAAATGCTTTTTCTTAGGTGGAATTTTCTCTATTTCAGTTTGTGCCCATTGCCTCTCATCTTTTCACTGGGCACCATGAAGAACAGTGTAGCTCCATCTGCTTCCTACCTTCTGTATTCATATATCCTTAAAAATCCTCCCTGTGCCTGGATCTGACCTAATTGTTTATTGTCATTTCGTTTTCAGCTTGCTTCCAAATAAATTGCTTCATGAAAGAGCTGAGTAACTGGATTTCATTGCACTGAGTGTCAAGAAAGCACTGGTACAATTTACTGTATTTCTTAAAGGATAAAAACATGGTGTGACACTGACAGCACACAAAACTCATTTAATCCTGCACATAAACTGGGGGTAATGTACCAGAAATTGCAGAGCTGTATCAACTTGTACAGAACTCAGTTGTATCAAAGGCTTTTTGTCTGTCACACTATGTTCTCTCTGTAGATAAACAGAGTACATGAAGGTTAAAAAGGTTCAGGTGTAAAGCTTGCTCGATTTACAGAATACACTTCTGCCAAGCCAAGACACTTATAAAAATGATTATTTTTCTGTATTGCCTGACCTAGAGTTATATTACTTTAGTTTAATGAGGTTACAGCATAACAAGTAAACTGCAAAATGTTTATCTGGGTATGACACTAAGTAAATTACCTTTTCAGAGATGTGCCATTTTGACCCTTTTTACTAATCTTGTCAAAACATAGAAAATGGATGCTTTTAGAATTTTGCCTGTTTTCATCTATGTGGCACTTTTTATTAAATAAAAAGTACATCTAAGAAGCAGTAGTTTGTTCCTATTTGTTCCGTAAAGCAACAATTCCTGCATGAACAAAAGACCCCATATATTTACTGCAGCTTCGAGGTTTATGCAGATCCTTTGAAACAGTCCATTGAGACATAATGAATATCTCATCATATATATGGATATCTCATCACTTTATATACGCTTATGTATATATATATATACACATACATATATATATATATATATATATAAAGACTGGAAGAGCCACTGAGCAATATTTAACAAAGGCAATCCTTTGATCTCTGTCAGGTATAGATTTTACAATTAAAGCATAAAGGTAGAAATTACTTCTTCACCTATTCAAGAGTATCTGTAGTCTATGCTAGGGTACATGAGAATGATGGTTCTGAATCAAAGGCTTGCTAGAATTCCAAAGTCTTCTAAACTGGAAATGCTCCAGGATATTTATCAATGATAATATAGGATTTTTGAGCATTAACCAAGATGTTTTTCCCCGTAATGTGCTTGGACTCTTGATGACATTGGGCTATGTGAAATGAGTTCCAAAGCAGACCTGAATATAAAAAGTTGGCTACAAGACTACAGTTTCATGAGGATGACCACCCCTCACACCGCCTGACCCACACAACCTTACCAGAGTAAGCTGCCAGCCAAAAACACACCACAATTGTAGGAACAATTAGAAATATTTTAAAGTTTTTGTATTCAACTGCCCACTCTTTCTCCAACCATAAAAAAACATACCGTGCTTTCTTTAGTCTATTTTTACTCTGAACTGGTCAAAAGCTTCTTCATATTAAAAACATGGAAAGGTGATGTAGAGTAAGATTAGTAGAAAATAGAAGATGCTAAGAAATTTTAGGACTTCAGTAGTGTTCTACAGGTTTATTAAACCTTTCACCAAGATGCAGATAAATTAGGGATGAAAATCTAAACTACTCTTTTCTTGTCTATTGTG
This sequence comes from Brachypteracias leptosomus, assembly GCA_013401335.1. Lineage (NCBI taxonomy): Eukaryota > Metazoa > Chordata > Aves > Coraciiformes > Brachypteraciidae > Brachypteracias > Brachypteracias leptosomus. Next base: position 149,090 of record VYZX01013905.1, on the reverse strand, counting down.
GATTTATGAAGGTCCCTGGACGATGTTTCAGACAGCTCAGTGGAGATTCTCTAATACAAAGCCAGGACCTAGGACCCAATCTCAGACCAACAGAGATGATCTATACACGCAAAATCCAAGAAGGATCCAATCCTCCTTTCTTGTCCCAACCTACTGTATCCATGATACTTTGTCTAAAGAATCAGAGGCATTTCAGAGGCAGAGGAGACTAGTGACACGGAAACTATCCTGGTGTGTGTTTTCAAAACTAGCAAAGAAGGTGAACATAAAGGAGAAAAAAGTGATGTTTATACATGAGAGAGTCCAGCAGGTAGAACCCTTCATCTTTTCTCATAAAGGCACAGATGTTGAGAGTAAATGGCAAAATCTACAGCAAGCGACCTTCTCCTCCCAACGTGTCATCAGAAAATTTCTAGAGATGAAGCTTTGTGCACTCCAAACCTGCAGGAGGCTGTGGTAGCAAAACTGCCCAGTTTAATGCCATGGTAAGAAACTGGGGGTCTTTTCCAGCTTCACCGTTTTAAGGCGCAGACTGAACCCACTGCCTGTTCGTGGTGAGACCTCACGAGCAGGTCTTTCTTCCCTGCCCCAACGTTTCTTCCCGTGGCTCTGAGGCCGGTGTCCGTTGCTTTGTCGGTGGCCACGGCTCTGAAGCCGATGCCCGAGGCTCTGAGGCCGGCGCCCGCGGCTCTGGGGCGTCTGTCGCCCGCAGCGCCGCAGAAGCGCTCGTCCTTCAGCACCCTCGCACCAGCTCCCCCAGCGCTCACCGGACTCTGAGGAGCAACTCGCCCCTTAGCACGAGCGGTCACACCTGGGCACAAGCCGGGACCTCACCTTTAACGCCCGGGAAGCGACGGTGTCCCTGCGGGAGGGCTGCGAGCGGGACGACCCCTCAGGTCGCGCTCGGCCGGCAGGCGGCAGCGCGGCACCGCCCGGAGAGGCCCTGTCGGGGCACCGCCNCCCGGGCGGGGCGGCTGCCAGGCATGCGGGACCTGCGGGAATGGGCACCCTGTCCTGGGGGGTGCAGGGACCGCCGCGTCCGGGGGGTATGGAGCGGGAGAGAGGCAGCTAGGAGATTTCTAAAAACACTACCAGTAAAAATTCTAGTGATGGTAACAAAATTCTAATAGTAATAAAAAAATTCTAATAACAAAGTTCTAATAAAAATAATAACATTCTAATAGTAATAAAAAATTTCCAATAACAATCAAGTTCTAATAAAAATAGTAAAATTCTAGTATTAATAAAAAAATTCCAATAGCAATAAAATTCTAAAAAAAATTTCTAATAGTCTTAGAAGATTTCTAATAACAATTAAGTTCTAATAAAATAATAAAATTCTAATAGTAATAAAAATTTTCTAATAACAATATTTCTAGGAAATAATACTACTAAAAAAATCTAACAATAGTAATAACTGAAATACTAGTAAAAATCATGGAAGTATAGTAATGAAGTCTTAACAACAATATTAAAAAGTCTAATAATTATTATTCTATGTTGCAATAATAACAAATTCTAATATGCTAACAATATTGATACTAAAAATTCTATTAACAAATCATCATAATAATACTTTCTAACAGAATCATAAAATGGTAGGGGTTGGAAGGGACCTCTGGAGATCATTGAGTCCAACCCCCCTGCCAGAGCAGGGTCACCTAGGCCAGGCCACACAGGAAAGCATCCAGGTGGGTTTTGAAAGTCTCCAGAGAAGGAGGCTCCACAACCTCTCTGGGCAGCCTGTTCCTGTGTTTGTCACCCTCACAGGAAAGAAGTTTCTCCTCATGTTGAGGTGGAAAAATAACAATAATAACAACAACAATATTAATAACAATAACAACAATAATAACAATTCTAACAATAATAATAAATTATAGCAATAATAAAAATCCAGAGGTGGGGTACTGCCTGTGTGGTGAGATGGGTGTTTGCTGTGATCCAGCACTTCCCCTTCCCATCCTGGGATGGATCTGCTGCGAGCCACCAACTACACTGGTGGGCACCAGCAGCTCGGTGGTCAGTGACTCACAGTGGAGCTGTCCCAGGGGTGCCCTTATCTTCCAGAGTGCCTGCTAGTGTGGAGGAGCTGCAACCTGCATGGAGCTTGAACCTTTTAAACCTGGGCTGATGCCAGGGAAGGGAGAAGGAATTGCCAGGTTTCCTTGCTGGCCCCATGGCAGTTGAGGTTCCTGGGGGTGGCAGAATTATGGCTTATTCTGTTGCAGCGAAACAAGCAGTGTTGTAGGGAAAAGAAGGGTTCTTCCTCCATGTCCCGCTTTTTGAAAAAAAAAAACCCCAAACAGCTCAACACCCAAAAACACCACCTTGATGTCTTCTTGAGCATATGCAGCCCAGCAGGCTTTGGTTGCATCTCCAAGACTGCTTCTGGAGGAGTTGGGTTACAAGAGCCTCATTGTTCAGGTGGTATCAAACAAGGCCGTGGGTGTAGAGAAAGTACCCTGCAGTGCTTGAAATAGCTCCTGCCTTTAGTCATCCTTGTGGGTGAAGAAAGTGTGGGACCAAGCTGGGCGGAAGTCATTTTCCTGTGTGGTGCAAATAAAGTCTTGCAAGAAGAGTTTTGTATTTGCTTAAAACTTTGCTGAGAGATGTGTTGTTCTGTCTTCTAGCAGAAAGTCACTGCCTAACCTAAGAGCAAAAAAAAACTCAACCGAAAATCTCCTTATGTTGTAAAATTGCATGAAGCTAGTCTTTTAATTTATCCCTGCCTTAAGAAGAGAGAAATTATTGGAGTCACAGAAGCAGGGATTCAGGTGCCGGTTTTGTTACTTGAAGAGCTGAAGGTCTTTGGTATGTTAACAGGTCAGAAAACATGAAAGGTTTTCCCCAGGATGTCTCAGTTTTGGGTTTTTTTATCTTCCATTCAGATATTACATAAATAAAGGTGGTGAGTAGCTGTAACTTGAATTTGGGGTCTTTTCCTGGTTTGAAAACTGCACTGACAGCTTGTGGTGAGGAATTGTTTTTCCCCTTTGGCTTTTCAGGCTGAATTCTGGGTAAGGATCATTAGCATCACTGTCTGATGACCATGAGCTAATGAGGCACTTCAGAGCTGCCCTGTTCAGATACCTCTTTTAAACCTACATCTGAAACCTCCACACCAACCAAGTCATGTGTGTGAGGCATAATGGGAAAGAGAAAAATACTCTTAGTCTTCATTAGCCGTAACATTCCTCCCTCTGAGTGTAGAGGAGAACCCTTCAATGCCACTTGGAATGTCATCTTTGGGCGAAGAACAGGTTTTTTTGTTCATCTGTCTGTTTTCAGCTAGCTGTTCTCAGTTTGTTTTTTCCAGCTGCTAAACAACAGATTTCAGAAATACCTGGTGGGTCATTTGCTGACAGTGGCATGCAAACACCCTTGTACCTCATTGAATAGCTTGGCAGCTTGTTCTTTCCAAGTTATTTAATAAATGCTAATAGGATTTTGTGAATGATATTTTAAGTAAATTCTATTTAATAATTACCTGCTTGCCACATTTGCTTTAACTAATGGAGTTTGACCATTGTTCTTTAGAAAGTAATAAAAGGGTGTTCTCTCGAACTGTGAGGCTGATTAAAAATAGAAATATTACCCCTAGCTGCTTTTAGCGAAGGAATTATTTGCAGTAGACTGGAAGAACTTGGTAGCTAATCACTAAATCCTTTTTCTTCTTTCCCAGAGAGACTGGGATTGCAGATGTAATTGCAGCTGAGCTGATGTTGTCTTTGTTTAGACTCCTTTTGATAAACCACCAGTGGACACTTCAGAATGAAACTTTCTCTAGGTGAATTTGTAGTAGTTTGTGCTTCATATCTGTGGGTTCAGGTGCCCAGTCTCCTGATGCTGTTTGTGTTGATGTTCCTTGATGCCAGTCCTGTTCAAAACAAAGTTTCCAAACTTTGAAGGGAACTGAGTGTGCTGATAAGAGTCTATCAGTTAAAGAAAGGAGTGGGGAGGAAAACCAGAGAAGCTCCTGCCTGTCATTACTTTGAGTAGTTGTGTGGCCTAAATGACCTGGATGTGAGTTTTAATTGTGATTGTGCTTTTGACGCTTGGAAAATGGCATCTTCTGTATGTGAATGTCCAGGTCTATGGAGCTTTTCAGTAAACTTACCAACTACTCAGCAGACTGGCTTGTGCCCGTGTAGCAAAAATGCAAGAAAGTATAATGAATTTTTACACACTTTTGTCAGTACAGCTCAAGATAAGCATGGCCTCTGAAAAATCCTTGAAGAGAAGTTCTGATGCTCCCCATACAAGGCACAAAGTGTTCTGGATCTAATCTCTGTTTTTAATTAAGATACTGCCTCCCTCCCCAGTTCAGGGCCAGTACAGCTGTTGCCAGCACTTTGCAGGGGATGGGAGGTACTCCTAGGAGATGTGCAGCTCTCTTGCTAGATGGAGAAGGTATTTTTGTTAGTGAAATCTTACAGGGAAGGTACTAGTCCTACTGTGTGCATTGGGTGTCCATTTGGATCTGAAGATGTCACTGTATTAAGCTTTTATGCATGTATTTATTATAATCATAGTCAACCAGGCTTGCAGCTGTGGTTTATTTTGTCTTTCTTTTTTGTTCCCCTCCCCTCCAGCCCCCCGCAAATTTGTTTTCTGTAAACTCTTTGTAAAGGACCCTTTATTTTTCTCGTTGCTTTACACTTTGTAGCTGTCACTTCCCTTGATAAGTGTGTGTGTGTGAAGGAATAAGTCGTGTTTGGATTGTAACGTGAACAATTACCCTCTTATATTGCTCTTGCTTTCCAAAGCCTGGTCATTTCAGTTTTGAGTGGGTTTAAATTTCTTCAGACTTGGCAAGGAAGAGGCAGTGTCAGTACCTGGGTTTCTGTGCATATGTGTGTGCATCTTAAAAATGAAAAAAAAAATTAAATACGTGAAGTCTGTATAAGAAAAAAAGAAAGTTGAGTTGCTATTGGGAGTGCACTGAGGAACCAATTTCATACACTAAAAAAATAGCTAGGATATATTTTAATTTGGAATTTGGGATTTTTTTTTAGCCACTAATAAATACATTTCTTTCACAGTCTTTTTCCTTGTTTCTCAAAACACTTAAAGTAAGAATTAAGAATCTGTACGTTTTGGGGGCTACAAATGTTTCCATTGCTATGTATGTTTCTAATGTGAACTCAGTTTGGTTTATTTTAGCCAAAGATAAAATGTAAGGGAATCAAGTAATAAGCAAGTTGTTAGCAAATTTAACAGAATTCTTTAGCTGTTTTTAGCTTTTATATTTCTATATCTGTCTTTCATTAGAACATTTATTGGGGGCTGTTGTTGGGGACTTTTTGATATGTTTTGTGTCTGTTTTTAATAGAGAAATGTTACTTGGGCAGGTAGGGTTCTTGCCTTGGTATGGAAGGGACTAAGTTGAATAATACTTTGGGAAATAGCATCCTTGTTTTCTGGGGTTTTGTTTAGAGGGTTTTTTTTTCGTTTGGTTGGCTTTTAGGCTTTGTATTTTAAGCAGAACCTCCAAACTTATTCCAAGATGCAGAAATCCTTGTTTCTCCTGATCTGATTTAGATGTTGGCTGACAACACTGCAGCTTTTTCAGAACAAAATGTAAATGATGGAGTTGTGTTTATGTCAGAAATCTCTGACGTAGCAAGACAGCTGTAAAGCTGCTGTTGATTTGTACAGGCATGTTGCAGGCATGGACAAGCCATATTGTGCCTCGGTGGTGTAGGAGAACCTGGAGATGTTCAGATAGCATCTCTACAGCGGTCTGGGGATGCACGTTCTGGACATGTTTTGAATGGAGTCTACTCCATTTAAAGGCTGTTCTAAGTAACTGAGATCAGACAGTGAGGTATTTTTAAGTTTAAAACCAGGAGTTAGATGAACAGGGAGTTTGTCTCTGTTGGGATATGGAAATAGTAGCAGGGAATGAAGGGATGGGGAGCAATCACCTTGAAATCTCATCCTATTCTAGTTGGTTCTATTGGGACAGGCAGCTGGAACATCCTGGACAGCTTTGTTCAGCTCAGTTTTGAAGGAAGTGAGTGATGTATGGGAATCCCCAGAAAGTTTCAATACTTGCACTTGAAAAGGAAAACAAATTCTTCCTTCTTCTGATGAGCTTGACTTGGTTTTGGTGCATTTTAAACTAAAAATAAAAGCTAGAAGGTAAAACTTCAGTAAAATCTTGCTTCTATTGCACAATCAGTTTGAATTTTCAAGACTTGCTCACTTTATTGTTTGGTGGGTTCTTTGTCAGTGACGAGGCCTTTCTGTGCAACAATTGGGTGTTTGATGTTGAGAAGCAGTGTGAGTTTGTGGTTGAGGTGTTGTTGAGCGGATGTGACTTTGCTGCATCTGAAACATAGATTGAGCCATGTGACTCAGAATCCATCTTGGGAACAAACACAAAGACTGTCAAAAAAAGAAAAAAAACAAAAAAAACCCACTCTAAAGAAATCCCTGACACAGAAATGCAGCTCAGTTCTGGTCATGCCAAAACATATGTTGGGAAAAGTGTTTGAAGCATTAACTGACACATTGAAAGATGCAACTTACCAACTGGTCTGGATTTGAAGAATAACCTACTTTGTACTGAAGAGAATTTACTTTTCTTTTCCTTGTGTCCCTCTGACAGTGCTTCCAAGGAAGATACCATTGTCTCCGTCAGTGATGCATTGGAAAGGACAGGGAGCCTTGTGAAGATGCACACAGCTTTTGTAGCTGGAAGCTATATTTTGTGTTGATAGCATTATCCTTGATTTCAGTCCAGAAACTCAATTAGGTAGTAAGTAACTTACCACAGAAAGTGCTAAAGCCAGTAATCCAATACCAGGCTTTGCACAGCACTTTCATATCTCATCTGTGTTACTGCCTCAGTCTGACTTGGTGATAAATAACAAAATCAATAAAGAAGGTGCTTATCAATCCATCATGGTGTGGAGTGGTTGTGGTTGGTGCTTTGCAGATTTCCTTTCTGGATGGTCTTTCATCTAATATTGCTTAGACTTGATACATTCAAGTGTTCCTCAGTTATCTTCTAGGCTGATACCCTCTGGTTCTTTTCACCTCACAAACATTTTTCCAGTCTTCTGGTAAGTTTCCAATGGACCATAGTTCTTACAGTGCTGTCCTAAGGGTCTAAAAAGCCTTCTAATCTTTCTTCAGGTATGTGGGAAATAAATGCCTTACTAGTTACTTCTTTCTGATAAACAAAGGGCCTTAAATTCTAAATCTTTCCCCATAAAACATTTTCTAAGCACAGGACTGAGCCATTTAACGGCATTTTCTTTAAAACTTGGGTAGTGTTTCAATCAGAAGCGACCTCAGAACTTTGTAAGTGGAGGAGCACTTGCCTATTGCTGTTCTCTGTGATGTTTGCTTGCATTAGCTGTATGTTTCCCCCTGGTTCAGGCTTGGTTTCTTTTGGGGAAAGAGTACATTTTGTAGCACCTCCCCTTTCTCTAGAGATGGTGTGTGTTCCTTCTTCAGAGATGTAGAAGTTTGTATTTAGATGGGATGTAGCTCATCTTACTCAGCAGTGCACACCTCTGATTCCTCTGTCCTTCAGTTTTAGTCACCAGCAATTCTTTTTAGTAGTGCTGTTACTTTTATTTCAGTGTTTTCCTGATAATGTTAGATAATATCCTGGGGTTTTCCATGTGAAATAACCATGTTAAGCAGTGACTTTGCATGGAAATTGCTTTATTACAAGTGATGTGTTACGTACAGTGGCCATTTATTGTAGACTCTGATCTCGAGGTGGGATCTCCTGCTTGTAGTAGCATGGAAGAAGATGACATCCAAGGTTTTGAGTTTTCGTTCTTCTCTTGACAATTTGTAACAGACATTTCTTGTTGACACCCCCTCACCCCCTACCTTTTTCTGAGTTCCAGGTCCAGGGATATGGAATTTTGCTGCGTTGTTTCCAGTGTGTTCTCTTTGGGCAGGGCCCCTCTTGCATGTCTGTTTTGTCTTTGATTATGTGCTCTTTATAACTTGTCCATAATATTGCTTTTCTGCTTAGTATACCATAGAAACCTGGTTCTGTTCTGATTTTGGAGCTCTTTTCTCAGGTGGCAGCTTTGAATTATCTTTGAATGAGGCTGTCCCCAGATGACTCTTGCTTTTTGGTTTTGTCACTAGTTTTTTCCAGAGTTATTTCTAACACTGCATTTTATCAGCTCAAACTGTCTTCCTTCCAAGCTACTTGTTGCTCATGAGGTCCGTTGTGAGCTGGCTCAGGAAAATCACTTTGGCAAAACTGCTTTTGCAACACCTATTGAGAACAGGTGACTAAGTTACATTCATGTATTTAATTTGACTCAGCTTGAGTGGGGAAATAACAGGATGTATGTATAGCATATAGACCTTCCTAAAGGGTAAAATAGTATATACTGATCACCTCCTGGGATTTTTGGTGTGTTTTGGGTTTTTGTGTGTGTGTGTGGTTTTGGGGTTTTTTTGTTTGTTTTGCTTTGTTTTCCCCAGCTTTTTTGTTTAATCACACCTTTCAGTTTTGAGAGAAGCCTATTAGGAAACATTCCCAAGCAGAGAGCAAAACCTAATGTTTGTATATCACAATGTGATAAGGAACTCAGTGGAAGTGCACTTCTTTTTTTCTGAATGTGCCACCACTGTATTCTTCCTTTTAAACCATGTTGTTGCACTGTTGTCTCACTTGTGGAAGTTTGTTATTGTTAGTAGAGTATATTCAACCCCTAATTTCACTTCCTGTTTTCATTTAAATATTTTTATTCACTTGGCTCTGGAAGAATGTGGGTGTGTGCATGTGTGTGTATATATATATTTATATTCACATGTATATATATACATGTGAAGAACACATGTATTTGTATTTTTATATATGTGTTGCTTTCTCCCTCTCTAAAGTTGAACATGGGTGATTTATTTGGCAGTATGTTTAGGATTAGGAATGTAATATGTTGATAGCAGTCACCTGCTTTGCTTCTTTTTAAATACTACTTGTATGATATAAACATTGTGCCATTTGCTGTGTAAAAATAAAGTTGTTTAAGATTGAGAGCAATTAAAAGTGAGAATAAAACTGTATTTGGTGACAATCCGTCTGTGGAGGTTTTACATGCAGAAAACTGCTAGAGACATTACGAATACTTTGCTAAACAGATGTGCTTGGAAGAAATGGAATGATTCAGGTGTTAATGGACCAGCAGAGTGTTGTTTTGTAGGGTAGTAGTAGATTACAGTGGATAAGAAACAGGACTTCCAGTTTAAGTGCAGGAATATGTAGCAAAAAAAATCTCTGTTCCTTATTACATTTCTTTCTCCTCAGCAGAATGGGTCACATTTTAATGCCTTGGTTTGTCATGATGCAATTCAGGAAATGAGCGTGCCCTTTTTCTGTAGTACTTTCTCTACAGTGCATGGAGATAAAAGCTGGTACACCTTGTTAACCAGCAAGCATCACAGTACTCTGCTAACCAGTTCCTTAAGTATTTCAAACAAGAATATTTGCTCAGTGCCGAAGTCGTTGCATGGTTGGGAGTTTCAAAAGAAGGCAGAAGAATACAAGGAAATTGCCAAGATTCCTCTAAGCTTGAAGAGAGCATGAGGGAAGGATCCGAACATAAAGTGAAAAGACTAATCCTCTTTGAGACTGCAGATGTTCTGTTTCAGAATGAAAAACCACGTTTTGTCAGAAGAAGGATTTTCTTCAGAATCTAGTTAGAATGCCAGTGAGCGTAAATGATTGCACATACAAATTTGCATGGGGAACTGATCAGGACTCGCAATCCTAGAATGTATCTGCTATGGAAAGAAGCCCTTAGACTTGAAACAAAGGTGTGGGCTGAGTAGCATGACATAGCAAAAACTGCTTTTTCATGTTGACAGTGTTGACAGAGAGGACTGGAAAAGCCGATTTCAAACTTCTTAGATATTCACAAATATTTAGAGAATTTAAAACTCTCCAGGCGCTTCTGCAAGTTGATGCACAAATTTTGGGTAACCGCAGATGCTGTTGGATATACTGGTGGCATAGTACTGCAGTGGGGCAGGTGTGCACAGGAGCTGTGAGCAGTGCCTGTGCTCACTGCTGGAGAGTTGTCATTGGTGGTCACAGCAGCCCTTCCAAAACGTAATCACAACCCCTTCATCCTAAAAGGGTTTGGAACTTGAGGAAAGTGATGGTTGCAGTTATGTCTGATGCCTCAGCCCTCTGGCTGCATGTTGGGGAGGCTTAACTCTGCAAAGAGAAGATGCTGGGTGAGAAACCACGCATGTGACTCAAAATGAGGAGGTGTGAAAGAAGAGACATAATCTGAAAAACAAAACCAAGTGAAAAAATAGCTGTTTTGTTTCTGTGTTTGGCTTACATGCCTGTAGCTTCTCTTGCTAAGAAGAGAAGTTAGGCAGAGGCACATACTCCCAACAGCAGCTGGGATGATCGGAACTCCGCAGACAAATCTTTTTTCAGAAATAGGCTGAAGTAAGTGGTAAAAAATACCATAATGTTAAAACAATGTCAAAACAACTAAGTATTATCATGTCCATGTCTGATTTTGACCTCATCCTGTTCCTCTTACATTCTCTTTACTCCAGAATGGCTCCTGTCTGGTGAGTGCCTTTTTCTTTTAAGCACTTTCTTCAGAAGAGACGAGCAGATTATTTAAAAAATAATTCTTCTGCCTCTTCCTTTTCCCAAGTCTGGAAAGACGGTGAAGATATATTCTACTTATTCAGTATTTCTGCTCAGTGTAACTTCTTTCCTAAATACAGTCTCATGGGAAGCCTTAAGAACCTTTCAAGCATGTGTCAGTAATTCATGTGTATAAATTAATAGCTGATTATGTTAAATAATAAATTAAGAGCAAATGCTACAAGAACTTGCCTTGCTAGTCTGATCGATTAAAAAAACCCCACACCAAACAACAACAAACCAAAATAAACAAAGCCTTGAGATCATTTGGTCCCTCTTTAGGAATGACTTATACTTTCTCATGGGTAGATTTTGAACTTTACTGTTCTGTGAACAGAACTGTTGCACCTTGGAAGTTCTAGTGTACTCCTAAGTGGTGTATATAACTTGCACTGCAGGTTTCTGTTCTCCAGATAAATGTAAACACTCAGATTCTATGAATTGTATATGATCTTACTCATTTGAAAAAACTGTTCTTTAAATCAAGATAAGTATAGGCCTGAGTCTCATCAGTAACTCAAGCCTAAGTGGTGGAATTGAAATCCACGCTTTCTTAACAAGGATTTTTTTAAAATGCTTGAAATTCATAGTTAAGTTAGGAATAGTGATTGAAAAAAAACCATAGCACAGAGATTAGCACCTTAGTGCTGGCCTTTCTGGCAATAGTGCCTTGTGAGTGTTTTATTTTCCTCTGATTCACCAGCATATGAATCACTTGCCTTTAGTTTCCTGGCCATGTCAATATTCTCGTAGCAACCACATTGAAGAAAATACTGAATGTACTTACCCAGCTGGCACAGGACCCTGTTCCTTTGCTTTTTGCTTTTTTTTTCCCCCTCCTCTCTTTTCTTTCTAGCTCAGTTTTTCACTCAAATCCTATAGTTCTGTACACTTCTGTCTATGATGCAGCTTGGAAATGAAGCCCTGTAGGAATGAGAGGCAGAGGTTGCCATGGTAACTGGGGGTGTTTTTGTTGGGGTTTTTTTTTCCTTCACTTGTTTTGTTTTGTGGTAATAGGAAGTGTTGAGATGCCCTAGATAATGCTGAGATTAACCAAAAGAGGAAGAACACTTATCTTGGGGTTACACATATTAATAATTTGGCCTACATTTTAATTGTATTCAGCATTTCTTTCAAAACTGTGACTGTGCTGTGGAGGTAGGTGGGTGCTATTTTAACTAAGATTAGCAGTGGTTTTTATTCTAGTCTCTTCAAGATTTTTTATTATTTTTTTATGTTCTGCATTCAGTTTTTAAGAGACAACGGGGAAGGAAATGAACCTCCTAGGGATTGCAACCCTTCTGCTTACTGGTTCCATCACTGAGCAGAGGAGGCTGGTTTTGCGTAAAATGATTCTCGTCTCTCCTTCCTTGCTCCATTCAAAGGCTTATTTGTGTTATGGATGGAATTCTTGTGTTCCCCCCTCCCCCCCCAGCAGCACTGAGCAAACTCATGGAGGCTCTGTGTGCACAGGGTGCATGTGCGATGTACATTGTGTGCGCCTGGTGACATGTCCATTTGCAGGGCTGCATTACAGCTGCTCTGAATGATGTGGGGTTGAGAATGTCTCCAGATCTTTGAGGGATTCCAGACAACTGTGTCAACATTACGATTTTCTGTCAAAATGTCATCATGGCTTATGAAGTCCTACTGTGCATTAAATTCTGCTGTGATCTGCCCTGTTTATTTGCATGTAACTCAAACTCCTTTTTTCAAAGCTGAAGATGTGCTGCTGTTACTTCTCTTTTATAAGGGGGGACGCATTGTGTCTTGAATATGTCTAAAATTGCAGAAGTGTTAACAGGTCTGGTTTTTGTAGGAGACATCTGTGTGGTCCACCTGGGTTTTCAGAAACTAGTAACTGAAGTATGACATTGACAGTGTGGTGTGTGATGTTGTATATGCTACACTGGCAACCAGTGGTAGTGATGCAGGAGGACATGAGTGTGAGGGCTTTGAGCCTGCAGGGTTTATGTAGGTTGCCTAAGCGTAGTAAAGCTTTAATTATAAGGACTCTTGCAGTAAATGTTAAATTGTTTTAGTGGCTGTTGCTTGAAATTGAGGGCTGGATCAGGCTGCCTTGTGGTTTTTGTTGTGCTGTTCTGCTCTGAGTATGGTAAGCTATAGCTCTTTGTTTTGGCCGGTAGCTGTGAGTCAGCTGGAGAGCGCTGATCAACAATTGACAAAGTTTCTCTTTGTAAAGCATTACCCTGAAAGCAATGAATTGGAGAAGCTGCTGGAGACAACAGCTGCAGGGAGCCGAGTACCATGTCTTTAGCATTCATGGCACTGGTGTGCATCTCCCACAGTAGTAACCTGGCTGGGTTTTCCTTGACACTCTCTTGTATTTAACCATCATGTGTTTCTCTGTCCCTGCTGACATTTTATTTAAAGATGCTGCAGAGCTGGCACCTCTCTGCTCTCTAGCCACTGTTTTCTATCTTTGGTTAAGCTGATTGTATGGGCAGCCTGCAGGAGAAGACAAAAGAGGCTCCAGCTTAAGACAGAGCCAAGGGAAAAGTCTGCTGGTGGTCTTCAAAAGGTTTGTCTGTAGTGGGATCTGCTACTTGATTTTCTTCTTACTCCTGTGGCATCTTGCTGAAATTTTGAGCTGAATGTCATTAGAAGATCTCTTTTCTCCCTTCAAGGATGTTAGGAGCTATAGCCCTTCACTGCAGGTGCAATGAGGGTGGCAGAGGTCTTTTCTGTCAGATTCCAAGCTGACTTTTGACCCTTTCTAGCTGCGTAAAGGCTGCAGTCTGGAAGACCTGACAAAAAGCCAGGACCATGGTCTGGCATCTGGTTTGTATGGGCAGCCTTTGTCCTCTAGCCTATTGTCCTGGGTTTNAACCTGTACATCATTGTCCTGGTTTTGCTGGGATAGAATCATAGAATCATTTTTCTGCCCAGGAAAGCTGCATGTTTGAGAAGGCTGCAGCACCCAATTTGGTAAGAACAAAGTTGATAAGACACTTTGTTGTGGCTTGTGGCCAGCCGTGGTATCCAGGTCTCCATAGTGGTCAAGGTCTTCAGCAGTTTGAGTTAGCTGGGTGCTAGAACCAGGAGGAGCGAAAGCCCAGACAGCTGACTGAGGCTGGCCAACAGAAGTATTCCATGATGAAAATGTCACTCACTATAGATTAGAAAGATTGCTGGAATGGACCCTTTTCCTGATAGCTGCCATCTCTGGAGGACCTCACCCATCTCTCTGCTCCCGAGGCCAACTCTCCTGTTGCTGTGACCATCGTGTTTCTGCTGGAGGTGTGGTACCTGCAGAGCCTGATGCCTGGAATTCATTGCTGGGAGCGTGCAGCTCACCACCACTACTTGGGCTGAGGATTACTTTGATACTTTAGTATTAGTATTAGAATTTTTAATTATTATTTTATTAAATCTATTTCCATTTCAACCCACAGGTCTCCTTTTCTCAATTCCCCTTCTTGGGGAGTGGTCATTGGGTGACAGAACAACTGACTAAACAAAGACACCCATACAAAAGAGCTACTGAGGGGCCTAATTGTTTGCCCTCAGGCAGGTTTCTGTGGTTCAGAGATGATTTCTTTTCAGGATCCCTGTCTTGAGCACCACTGAGTACCACACTGCTAGCTGCTTAAGTTTGGGAGCGTGTGATCCTTTCTTGGTGGAAGGAGTGTTGCAGCCATCCCAATGGTCTGTCTGTGGCTGTTGCGCAATAGATGCAACTTCCCAGTAGCATTTTACCGCGCTAGAACCACACAGTAGAAAGGCAAATTCAGCAAACAGAGGGCAAAAACTATATTCCTCCAGGGTTCTTGTGCAGCTCCATGATGTGAGTGGGATGCCTCTTCCCCTGGATGATCTTTTTGGGGGAGGTGTCAGGAGATAAGTGGATCAGTGGAGTGACAGTGACATTGAGGGCACCCCCAGCAAGTTTGCCGATGACACCAAGCTGTGTGGTGTGGTCGACATGCTGGAGGGAAGGGATGCCATACAGAGGGACCTTGACAGGCTAGAGAGGTGGGCCCATGCCAACCTCATGAAGTTCAACAAGACCAAGTGCAAGGTCCTGCATCTGGGTCGGGGCAATCTCAAGCACCAATATAGAATGGGCAGTGACTGGCTTAAGAGCAGCCCTGAAGAAAAGGGCTTGGGGATACTCATGGATGAGAAGCTCAACATGAATCGCCAGTGTACACTTGCAGCCCAGAAAGCCAATGGTATCCTGGGCTGCATCAAGAGAAGCGTGGCCAGCAGGTCGAGGGAGGTGATTCTCCCCCTCTACTTCACCCTCGTGAGACCCCACCTGGAGTACTGTGTCCAGTTCTGGAGCCCCTATTACAAGAAAGATATGGACATGCTGGAACGTGTCCAAAGAAGGGCCATGAGAATGATCAGAGGACTGGAGCGCCTCTCCTCTGAAGACAGACTGAAGACAGTTGGGGTTGTTCAGGCTGGAGAAGAGAAGGCTGTGAGGGGACCTTATTGTGGCCCTCCAGTATCTTAAGGGGGCCTACAAGAAAGCTGGGGAGGGACTTTTTAGGATGTCGGGTAGTGGTAGGACCAGGGAGAATGGGTCTAAACTAGAGGTGGGTAGGTTCAGATTAGACGTTAGGAAGAAGTTCTTCCCCATGAGGGTGGTGAGACACTTGGAACAGGTTGCCCAGAGAGGCGGTGGAAGCCCCATCCCTGGAAATTTTTAAGGCAGGCTGGATGGGGCTCTGAGTAACCTGCTGTAGTGGGAGGTGTCCCTGCTGATGGCAGAGGGGTTGGAACTAGATGATCTTTGAGGTCCCTTCCAACCTTGACAATTCTGTGATTCTGTGATTTTCCATGAGAGTTTTGATTTTCCATCAGTCAACCAGCGCCTTAGGGCACTGTCCTGTCTTTGACCTAATCCTCAACCATCAACCACCTCTCTGGGCAACCTAGGCAAGTGTTTCACTGCTCTTGTAAAAAATTTCTTCCTTCTATCTAGCCTGTATCTCCTCTCTTTTAGGTTAGAACCATCACCCCTTGTTCTGTCACAACAGGCCCTACTAAGGTTGGTTCCCATCTTTCTTACAGGTCCCCTTTAAGTATTGAAAGAATGCAGTAAGTTCTCCCTGGAGCATTTTACTTCTCTAGGCTGAACAACCCAAACACTCTCAGCCTGTCCTCACAGGAGAAGTGTTTCAGCCCTCAGATCACTTCTGTGGCCCTCCTCTAGACCTGCCCCAACAGGTTTGTGTCTTTTCTGTGCTAAGGACTCTGGAGGTGGACACAGTACCCCAGGTGAGGTCTCACCAGAGCAGAGCAGAGGGGCAGAATCACCTCCCTCAATGTGCTGGCCACACTTCTTTTGATGCAGCCCGGGATACAATTGGCACATAGTAGCACATGCCCAGCTTTTCACCCACCAGTACTCCCAGGTTCTTCTCCTCAGGGCTGCTCTCAATCCCTTCATCCTCCAGCCTGTGTTGATATCAAGGATTGGCCCAGCCCAGGTGCAGGACCTTGTGCCTGGTCTTAGTGAACCTCATGAGGTTCACACAGGCCCACTTCTTGAGCTTGTCCAGCTCCCTCTAGATGGCATCCTGTCCCACAGGCCTGTCAGCTGCACCACTCACCTCAATGTCACCTGCAGACTTGCTGAGGGTGCCCTCTATCCTAGTGTTATTGATGAAGATTAACTAAACAACACTGGTCCCACTCTGGACCTCTGAGGGACACCACCCATCACTGGTCTCCATCCGGACATTGTGCTGTTGTCTACCACTCTTTGGATGCGATGATCCAGCCAGTTTGTTTCATTGCAGCCTGTATTCAGCCAGGCCATATTGTTACTGGCCATACTGGACAGCACAGAAGGAAAATGGAGTGCAGCATGTTAAGTGCAGATGGTGGCACCCTTTTCTTTGTATAGGCACAGCTGGTTGGCTGTCTAGGTTTTCTTCCTGTGGTTATGACCTAGAAAAGTCTCTTGACCAATTGGAGATGGCTACTTTTGCCATTGTGGTATACTTGATCGTGTAGCTGTTATTTGCTCCTTGGGGTGCAAGGAGTACAAGTGTAAGTTCCCAGTGGAGCTGAGCAACCAGTGTAGGTGCCTTTGTCATCTCTCCATCTCTCCAGCTATAGGTGCTCTGGCTTTGCTTGCTTAGCAGGATTTAGGAAACCTGCACTGGGTGAAGTCAGGAGATGGGAGGATGGGGAGGGTGGTTTTCCGACAGATGAAGTTCTGTTAGTTCTTTTGTCAGTACTGGGCTTACCGTACCAGGGAAGATGGAGAAGCAAGACCGAGCTTGTTGTTAGACTCCAGAATATTTACAGTCTTCTTGATGAGAGAGTGAGATATCCTTTGGGTGGCCCAGGGGCTTTATAAGGCTACCACCATTCAAGAAAACCTGCTGCAACCAAATCACTGCTTTTATGATTGACACTTCAGGTATAGCATCGAGCTCATTTGGCTGTTTCGTTATTCAGGAGCTTGTCTTGTTTTCACTTGACTTGTTGCTATGTTATTTCCTAACAGCATATCTGAAATACAAATGAATAGGAATTTAAATGTGCTGCTTTGAAATTACAGAGCTCAGATGTTACACAAACATTTATTTTGGGTATCTATACCTATAAATAGAGCTTGCTCTTATGTTGAGAATTCTGGAAATGTAAAGTACATTGCAATTTACATTGTGTGTGGGGAAGCTGCATTTTTGTCAGACAGGGTATGTGCTGGTATCTCCATTTAAAGCAGAGGCAGGTATGGCTGGTTAGTTGGTAAGACCAGAGAGTCCTGGAGAGAGAAAGGACCTGGCAAGTACAATTAATCTATAAGAATGCAAGTATTTAGAAAACTTTAACAGGTTTCTCATTTCTTCTGGGTTTTTGGAGGAAGAGAATCCACAATGTGGTCTCACTGAACTATAACACGAGCAAAGGCCTAAAGTTTCTTCCTGCAGTGAGAGGAGGATGCTTTTAATGCCTGACTTAAAGCTGTTGAGATTTTTCTAATAATGTCATGCCGTTCTTTGAAATGTTCTGGGAAGACCAGAGCTTCTAGTGACAGCCTTCCTGGTGACATTTAGCAAGCATTGCGCAGCAGACTTTCTAAACTTCAATTAGGTTGTGTTTTTGTCTGAGAGAGCACACCAATATAACATACAGGTCTTCACATGTTCCTGCTGAATTGGGAAACAAGTTGGCAAGGTCTGTGTATTGCATCCAGCATTCCTTTCAGTGAATAGTCACAGTATTCAGACTGGCCTGTGGTCACAGCCCTAAACAAAAAAGCTGAATGTGTCAGTGTTGGCAAGCTGCTACAATGGAAAAGGAGCTCAAAGCTGTGTAGCAAATGTAAAAGCTAAGTCCTACAAACTTCCAGTGAAAAGACAGAGTTGCTTTTAAGTTACTCATGGAAATATATCATCTCCTCCATCAGCTTAAGTGGTCCTGTCTGCATAAGCAGTCTGATAACAGTGTGTTTTATATAATAATTTAAGAACAAGGAGGTGGTTTCTTTGTTGTTTTTTAAATCTTTTTCTCCAATCTATTACTGCTTAGCCTGTGGGCATTTCCTCATAGCTATTGTCTTCTAATTATCAATGAATCTCTTCAGTGAATGCAAAGGCAGTCCTGCTGAACAGAATAGCCTGCTTGCACGAGGGCAACTCCAGAAGTGAGTGAAAAAGTCCACAAAGGGTGGAGACTTTGTAAGATTAAGCCTGTATTTTGGCTTCTGTCATGTCAGGCACATGCTATGGAAGAGCAGGAAGAGAGGAGGAAATAAGCTGCTTGGTTTGGACCAAAATAAAACTTTGTTTTGATAGAGTTGACTGACTCGGCCTGAATAGGCTTGGTGCTGATATGCCCTTTAAATCCCACTGATTCATTGTTTGGAAAGTAGAGACTGTTATTGTTGTCTTGCATAACAGCTTTGAAGCTTTGGTTTACTCCCTGGCTTTGCTCGATTTGTTTGTTTTGCTCTGTCCATCTAGAGACAGGTGTCCTTCCTTCTTCTGTCTTTTAAGTGTGCTGCAGTAGCTGTGCCTCCTGCACTGGGCACCCCTGTCATTGTGTGCATGGCTGTACTTTTATCACAGGAATTTGAGCAAGCTGGTTCTTCCATGTTTAGCTCTTCTGTAACTGTCTTCCTTCCCCAAACATCCATAACCAGCCTCTTTATAAACCAGTGCTGCTGTTTCACAACTGGCAGAACCAAGGTGGAAGCTAAGACATCTCTACAGATGCTGGCAATGAAATGGGAATTTTGGAAGCCTTTCCAGGTCCTGGACTAGAACAGTTTGGCTTGGTGATCCACCAGAAGGCAGAGGTCCTTGCTGTGTTTCAGTGTAACCCTGAGGAAAGTGGCTAGATTGAACAGATGTTTGCATCTCCTTCCTTAATAAGAAGGATAGTAAGAGAATATCTTGTTTTCTGTTATTCTATCAGTGATTGATAATGGTCTTTAAAACAGAGCTGTTTTTTCACTTGCTTAAAGCTATCTTTTTTTCTTTTTGTGACTCAGACTAGCTGAGCTCTTGAGGATGCTTGCTGCTCAGTTTTCTGTAAAAATTAATGTACTAGCTATGTGCTTTTATTACAGTTACCTCTGGGATAGACTGAGATTCATGCCCAAAGTCGTAAATATTTTTGTAGACATTATTTTGACGGTATAGGTATGTAGGCACTATCTATCACGTGTGAATGTTTGACATCAGCTAGCAGAGTTATTACTGCTCTTCTATCTTTCTGCTTGGAATGAGTTTTGGTTTGCAGATCTGAGAAGAAAAGGATAGAAATCCCAATGCTTCCCTCCTCATTTGGACTCAGGAATGTCCTCATCTCTTTCTTCCCAGCAGGTGTCTCCTCAGAAGCAAATCATGTGACATCTTTAAGTTCCCACAGTCATTTGTTTTGATAAATGCCAAGACCTTTCTGCTATTTGCTGAATTTGTAGCATTCAGGCATGGCATTTGGTGTAGGAGAACATTTCAGAATTCCGGGGAACATGTGTATTTTGAAGAATAGCTCCGCATTCAGTGAGAGGAAATGCCTCTAATTGAAAAATAGATTGCAATAATGTCTTAATGTAGTGTTGGCAAATTCAAATACTCCCTCCTGTTCTGAATTGTTGATGGCTTATATGAGTTGGTAAGGTACTGAACAAAGATTTATAATAATTGTGTCTGTTTTAGAGAAATATTTATATTGCTGGAAGTACTCATGGATATCTCTTCTCGTCACTAAACTTTATAGGAAGCCTGGGAACATTTCTGAGGGTATAATTTACCTCTAATTCGTTCTTTCATCTTGATTAAAACAAGATGCATGTTACATGGTCTAATTTACATTCTGGTGTGTTGACTTGAAGTAAAAGAATCTTGAGTTTCTGTAAATGGTTGTGCTTTAGCAAGCTGAAAGAAGTCGTGCTGATTTACAGCATGTGAGTGTCTGACCTTAACTCTTCAGACTGCGTTGTTGGATATGTTTGTATTGCACTCTTAAAAGTAATGTTCTCTACTGGAGAAATTACATTCATGAAAATGAAAATTACTGGAAGTATTGAAAAAGGAATTGAAGAATTCACCCTGCTGGAGTAAATGGCATGAGGCTTTATTCTTTCTGTAGTAGCCATTGCATTTAAAGCAAAGTCATGTTTGCTGTGAAGTTGTGCTGCATATCCTTCTTGCTGCCCTGAAGCTGTTGCTAGACTTGATGGGTCCAATTTCTCACTGAGGTCAGAGACCTGTGGCACAGGCATGTGGTAGTGTCAGGAGCACCTCTGCTGTTGCCTTCCCAAGGAGTTGACCTAACCCCAGCAGTTCCCTGGAGAAACAGCAACAGAATTGTACTCCTGGTACCCATCATCTTGGAGTTTGTGGCCAGGGAACACACAGGTGGATCTTGGATCCGTGCACGGGCAGTGTGAGCTCTGACCAAAGTTATCACAAGGTATATGTCTGTGATCTTATCATTTTGCCACTTGTAAGGAGCTGGAATTTTTCCTATACCCCTTCTCTTCAAACAATTGCTCCTCTCTTTGGGCAATCAGACGTAGGGACAGTTGTGTCCTGTTGCAATCTTCCATGGCTAAGTCTGGAAACATGTGGTGGGAAGCATCAAGGAACCTGATCCTTGTTTTTTTGGAGACCTGCCTGCCTTCAATTGACAGAAAAATGTTTCTCCTTGCTGCTTCTGGGATTTGTTCAGATGGAAAAAGAAAAACTTGATTACAGATGAGTTTTATTTGATATATAAAATGTAGTAATGAGTTGAAGGTGGTAATGTGAAAAAGGAGGAGAGAGAATCTCAAGGTGTGGGGATTTATGATAAAGAGTGGAAGTTACCATAAAAGCTGAAGATGGAGAAAACATAATTGTACCACCTGCATTTGGCCCAGGAAGCTATTTATAAATGTGTTTGATTTTTAAAATTAATATTTCACATTTTTAAGCCTAAAATGTGTGTGAGTACAAGGACACATTCTGGTTCAGGGTAGGAGGAGTAAAATTGCATTTCAGGTACGTGATGAGGACTTTGTCCCTGTTTCTCCATCTACTGTGCTTCGTCAGTTTTTAAAGATAACCTTTTAAAGATGACATGTGTTTGGATAGGGATGATCTATAGCACTTGCAGACACCTGTTGTTGAAAAAAAGCTGGCCAGTGTTTTATCTGGTAGAGGCTTTTTCTTTTTTTTTTTTGTCCTGTACAATTTCTGTGCACTCAAAAACATGTAGATACCCACTCCCCCTCGGCCACCCAGAAGGTGGTCCAGTGCTAGCTGTAATCACAGCCTTTTCTTTGTCTTGTTTTTCTGAACATCTTAGCAGAGATGGATATAATCAAGGGTACTGCGTGTGGAAGGTCCCCTCTGGAATTGAAGGCTGGTATTCACAGCGTGTGAAATGCGAAAATAAAGCCACGCTGCCTGCAGACCTGTGTTTGGGTGGCAAACAAAAGCAAAGGAGAGAAACAATGAACTCAAACCAGGTTGCAGGTGGATTCCTGGTGGTGGTGTCTTAGCCCAGCATATGCTGCCCTGTCGTTAACAGCCCACCACCCCACTCTTCAAAGGCCAGTAATGAGCTGAGAGACCTCATCTGCTGAGGACAGCAGAAGAATCTTTTAGGTGAATTGATTTTAACCTGTCATTTTATTGCCTGAAGTCGCTGAATGTAAAGTGATATGTATTGAAGGGGAGAGCAAAACTCGTAGCTACAAGTTGATGAGCCTTCAGTCAGCTTTTATAGATCACACAAAAAATAAGCTAGAGTTATAATGATACATCTAAGGGAAATATGTGCCCAGTGTGTAATTGTCAATAAAAGGTAAATTGAATGCTAGGCTGGATATTATTAGGAGAGGAATGGGGAGGAGTGGCACAAAAGCCACCTCTATGCAATCATAGAAACTCAGAGTGTGCATGTACTGTCTGAGCAGTGATTGAGATGCTGGTAAGTCCATAGGAGTTTCATGCAGTGTTAGATATTCAAGAAGACTCTTTTTTCCTTTCCCCTTTTCCTTTCCCCTTTTCCTTTCCCCTTTTCCTTTCCCCTTTTCCTTTCCCCTTTTCCTTTCCCCTTTTCCTTTCCCCTTTTCCTTTCCCCTTTTCCTTTCCCCTTTCCCCCCCTCTTGTAATTCTTTCGTGTAATTTATGTAAATTCCTAGGGCTTTTTGTACAGAGTTTTCATTTATGTAATACTCCTGCATGTCAGGCTGTCCTGTCCAGTTAACTCTCCAAGACAGGGAGTTCTTCCAAGTCTTACATTTAACAAGATGCCCCACAGACTTACTGCTTTTCACTTAGTTTTATTTATGTTCTCATTAATGAGCTGAGTATGTTCTTTAATGGGTTGCACTTAAATTTTTCCAGAAATGAAAACTTTATTGTGCATCATAGCTGGGAAAACAATTCTGAGTTACTAGGCTTTTCCTGGCTGAGCAAACAGTTTGTTTTAAAAACAAGAATAAGCCCTTTAGTCAGCAAGGTCATTCAGTAATTTATAACCTTTGTTAAAAGATTAGAATAAACTTTGACAGGCACTTGCTGGAAGTTACAGTTTGTACAGGTGAGCAAAATGCAAGGGAGTGCATTACAGCACTCACCAATAACACTGAACAAAATGAAATTATTATTTTCCAAGTCATCCAGACAATGTTGAGGAGTTGTGGTGTTGTCACTTTTCCTAGTGCTGGCTGTGTGACAGGGAGTTGGCCAAAACCATGTTGTTTCTCAGGAGTTGCTGAAGTTTGCTGTGGGTCTGCTGTGTGCAAGGTGTGCGTGGGGAGAGGGCTCGGTCTCAGAAACCTGCCTCTGTCTTTGGGTGCAGGAACTCTCTGTTGTGGAGTTCTCAATGTGACCTGTGGCAACAAGAAGAATGATGACTTCTCTGCTAGTACCAGACCATGTCCTGCAAAACCCATGGGTCGTGGCACAGTGAAGACAACAGGAGGGAATTGTTGGAAGGAGAGAGTTGTTACTGCTGCTTATGTTATTGGTGCAAGTTAATGGAGATGTAAGGACCAGAGTCGGAGGAGCAGATGACTGACAGGGCAACAAATCCAGACAACAGAGGATTGGAGGAGGAATTACAGTTTACTTTGCAGGTGCTTGGTTAAGCTCAAAAGTGAATGTTCACTGAAATGAAAGAAGTTCTCTTGGGTTGAGAACACACATGTGAATAGGTCTACAGTGAGTCTTGTGTTAATCTGATCCCATTTCCAGGGGAGGATCAAATGGATTTTGGTCTTTGTGTTGACATTCCTTGATCCTCCTTGGAGAGCAGTTTGGTGGCTCTACTTTTAAAAGTGTTTAGCAAATGTAAAATTAGATTTATAAATACAATCATTGAAGTTAAAATAAAAAATTAAGACAAAAATATTAAAATATAAATTTACACCATTTTTGCAAAGCAGCAAAACTGAATTACCATATCTCCTCAAAAATGAAACAAAAGTAATTTTTGACACCTATGAACCCTCAGGGCTGGGTGGTCTTTTCAAAAGTGGGAGAAGATTATGTATTAAATTTGTTATTTCATAAGTGATTCTTACCCAGCCATCATTTGCTTGAGACAGTGCTACATTGCTGGAGTGTGTACAGGACATAAGCCACCTTATTCCCACTTCTGGAATTTGCTTTGAAGTCTATCTTGAGGACAGAGAGAAAAAAGGGTTATGTGGAAAAAATGTGGCACCCTTACTTTGCTAGCAGGTCTTACACAGCTCATGCTGTGATGCTTTTATGCCTTTACTAGGGAGGGCTGGAGAGAGATGTTTTCAGTTTCCTTGCAAATACATGTTGGAGAGCTACTGGCTGTATGTTCAATGGGTGTTGCTGCATATACACATTGCCCTTTTCCTTATTAAATCACCAAGGCAAACAAAATGTGATAGGAAAAGTGGCCCTTGGAGGTGAAGGCTTATGGCAGAGACTGCTATAAAGCCATGTCTAGTGCTCAATGTGGACAGGGAGCAGTCCTGTGGTGCCTGATGGCCACCTGGCTTCTGGGTATGTGTTGGGAATATCTTTTCATATGGATGAAGTCATTTATTATTGAGTAGAGGAGGGGAGCAAGGGAAAGTTGTCACATGTGGTTGCTGCTGTACATCTGTCCGTATAGTTAGGTGCTCAGAGAGACCATGTGAAGTCCACCAAACCTGCAAGTGAATGATTTTGTGGATTCTGTCAATATCTCTTGAAACCACATCTGTTCATCTTCCCTCAATGTTGTGTAGCACCATGCAGCTTAAATAGGCGAACAAAGCTCTGTGCAGCCTAAGGACCTGGATCCAGGTGCCCTGAATTCCAAGTCCAGTTTGAAGGTTTTAAGTGCTGTTCTCTTTAACTGTACTTCAAGTGCTTGTCTCTTCCTTCGTCCGTGCTTTTAGGTACTTTCAGCAGTGCTTAAATGCTTTGCTAAAGGATGCATTGAACGCTCCAGCCTTTCAAGCCTGGCTGGAACCATCAGTTCTGTGTACAGTATCTGAAAGCTGCAGTTGAAGTTGTCTTGTTTTGATGTAGACAAATCCATACATGTGTCTGCTGGTAGCTTATCACTGAGTTTGTATGCATAAAGAAATCCTCTTCCTATAAATAGAACAGCCTGTCCTCTTCCTTTTCCTTTAAGGGCTTTTTCCTTAAAATTTTGCATTTCAGCTCCTGAAACTTCACACAGCGTCTTTTGGCTTGTTTTTCCCGGTGAAAGATCACCCCTTAAAAAACACCAAACCTCTCCTGGCTGTCAGAACTTCAGGCTTAATTGTGTTGTCACTCCTGGACTGCTGATACAAATTCAGGATTTACCCCCACCTCACCATGTTCATGCTTCACTTTGGCTTGCTGCCATTTTTTCTTCCTTATTTCTGTCTTCAGAGAATGTAGAAAACAAACACAAAATGGTGACTTGTAAGAGTTAGCTCACCCCCTGAGGAATTCTGTGGAACAGGAAAAAGACACGTAGCCAGAGCGCATCCTCCCTGCTGAATGTGAGGTGTGTGACAAGCAGAGGGGTGTGTGAGTACCTCCTGAAAGATGTGTGAAAATCTCTACCTGGAGAATGTTAAAATCTCTGTTTGGATTCTGCTGACCTCCTGCTGTTTGTCTCCTGATATTCATTAGTTTGATTCTTTGCAAGTGCTTCAGTCTTTTTCTTGAAATTCTAGGAAATTTTAGGTGTTGCCTTTTCCTGCATGCACTCAGTCAATTAAAAACTTTTTGCATCTTCCTGTTTTACTCCATGTCTGAAACCATGTTCATTCTCCTGATTTTACTGCTCCTCTGAAGTTTGAATAGTGTATATTTCATCTTCTTTAGTATATTTTTCTGTGCCATGAGATGTTTCCTCAGACAAACCATGAGATGCTGCCTTTACACAGGACAACATTTTTCTGCTTCTTTCACTACAAAGAGAAGATGAATTGGTATTGTGTATTGACTTGAGTTGTCTGAGTAAATGGAGAACATCCCTCAAAGTCCATGGCTATGGAAGAAGCCTCATTTCTATCGACCGCCTTCTCTGAGTTTCCTGGGGTGCTTGTGTGGGGCTTGGTTATCTCGTGTTTTGAGTTGCTGTGTGTGCACTTAAAGCTAGTAGCCTCTTGGAGATACTGGTCTTGCAGGCTTCAGTTCTCTGCTGCTGCTTGCAGATCATAAAATTTCTGGGAGCAGCCCATAGCATATTTCTCTGTTCTTTCATTTTGTAGTCTGCCTGCTTCTGAACCACAAAAACAGTGCCATTTCATTGAGTTTCATTAGTCACTGATGTTTTCTCCTTGACTAGCTCTGTCCCTTTTATGAAGTTCTTGCCAGCTGCCTGTTTATATTTGAAGCCTTATTTTGTCACCTTTTATGGGTTGGAGCTGTGGGAGCCTTTGTCACCATGCTTCCACCTGAAGAGGTCAGGCTCCCTCACCTTGCCAGGTTCAGCTGAGCTTCAGGCACCACCTGTGAGACAGTGAAGAGACCACCTAAACAAATGGCTGGGGAAAATTGCCTTCTGGTGGTGGCAGGCTGTAGGTGGTAAACTTCAGACTAGCTGGTAGTGGACAGGTAGCTCTTCTCCTGCAGACTTGCTCTCACAGCAACCAGTGGATCCTCCTAAGAACATCAGTCAAAATGTTGTGGAGACCTGAGGAGAGAGTAGGTTATGTCCATCTGCATCCTTGTTGTGATGAGATACATAAATGTGGTAAGAACTCACCAGTTCTCTGTGTAGGGTCATACCTGTTTTCTGGAGCAGAAGATGCATCTTTCCTCTGCCTAGACAATCACTTTGTTCTCTTTGGTCTCTTCTGTGCTGATGGGCTGTGTGCTCCTTCCTCCATAGTGACCACCTCCAAATATGTAGGGCACCAGACTTTTCACTCTGAGAATCTTCTTTATCATCCCTTTCTTGATTGTGTCCACTTCTTATCTGCCTCACTTAGTCAGGAATGCTGTCAACCTTGAAGATGCACATAGCACTTCATAGCACCCAGCAGAAGGTTTGGGTCTTCTCTGTTCCCAGTTTCTTTCAGCAGCACAGTAATTACTCAGTGTTCAACCATGGATGATGAGTAACATGTCTGTATGTAGCTCTGACTTCCAGACTAATGTGAAACAAATGTCTGCCTACTACTCTTGTCTGCTTTCGATGGCACTAGCACATACAGTCAGTAACAGCAGTGGGCTACAGATGGGAATCTTGAAGCACATGGGGTGTTTTCAGTTACTGGTGAGACTTAGGAGGTGGTACAGTGTGCCCTGAAAAGCAGGAACATGCAAAAGCCTCCTGTGTACAGCAACAATTGCCACTGGCAAGCGATCAACTGCCCAGGCACTAGAAGAGATCTGTGGTTCCTCGTGAGAGATGAGAGCCTGAGCTTCTGTGTAAGCCTTCATGCTTGAATTGGTAGAGAGTAATCCTGAAAAGAGGAGGACTCTAAAGCTGTAGCTTCATGGCTTATTAGTTCCTAATTAATGCGAGGTGGTAGGATTGAAAAAAAGAATCCTTTGTTTTCTTTGCACAGCTTAACATCATTGTAAATCCATGGTAAGAAGCTGTGGAAAATATCACCCCCATGAGGAATGATTTTTTCAAACACTGGCAATCTTGAAAGCGTGCTTTATAGAGCTTGGGTGAAATTCTAAACCTGTTGCTTCTACAGTAAAAGAAATAATTAGTTGCTCTTGACTTTCAAAGCTGCATCCAACTGGTGACCTTTAATTTCATCTCCTTCATCCATTATGCTCAGTGTGTTACAATACTGTGTTTTCTCCCATTTATTCCTGTCACATTCACTAGCTTATAGAACAATTTGCTTTCAAACATGTCCATCTGCCTTGGCTACATCAAAGAGATATTTCGGACTTTAGACTGTTTAAAATCTCGTTTGAAATTTAAGAGCTCATTTTAATGCTTATGGAGAGAGACTGTGGGAGGGCATGACTTGCTGTAAGCCTGTAATGCGTTGGGATAAACCTCCCTTTTCCATCTTAGCAACAAAACGAGCTGGAGTTCGCGCTCTGCAAGAAGTGTGGCAGTCATGTATGTTCTCAAACCTAAGGGAGAGCAAATGTGGTTGAAAAGATGTGTTCCTAATTTTATTTCACGCCATATGATTGTTTGTTTGTGTTTCATGAAGTCCCTTGTTTGTGAAGACTTGCTCACGGTTCTTATTTTATTTCCCCAGTTTGCAACTTCATGTCCCATGAAAAGTGCCTCAAGAATGTCAAGATACCATGCTCATGTGTTGCTCCCAGCCTTGTAAGGGTGAGTAAGCACACACTCCTTGTCTCTTCCTTGGGAGAATAGCACAAATATATCAGTAATAAACATGGTGTAGTACTGTGGTGGCTTGTGGTAAAGCTTAAATTAGTTGTGTTAGTCATCACTGAGGCTTTTATAGCTGCTCAACAACAAAGTTACGTTTCCTTTGAAACGTCCCTGCTGTGGGCAGCTGTGGCTAGTCTGACTTTGAAGAGTGGTTATTTGCATTCTTCAGATATTACTAGATGTTCTTACTTGTGTGTCATTACGTGGAAGCTGTGCAATAGCTGAGTGAGGTGACTGATTGATATCAGTGCTCTCAGATAAATCTTACCATGTGTAGTTGTAGAGAAGAACTCTGTACACCACCAAGCATTTAACAGCATTTTCTGGGAAAGAGCTTCTCTGCCTAGTGAAGGGGCTGTGTTTGGCCTCTGTTGATTGCTGCATCTTAAGATTTTGCTTGTTCACTGGGTCATAGAATCATAGAATTGTCCAGGTTGGAAAAGACCTTTAAGATCATCAGGTCCAACCCTTCCTACACAACAACCACTGTGTGGGGTGGGCAAATTCAGATCAAAGAGTGTTTCTGATGAACTAAGAACAAAAGTCTGCTCCTGTAGAGTTCAAAACAAAACCAGCTCTGCCCTCTTGAAACTCCCAAAGTCCAGAGAATGAAGTCATTGCATTAAAAACATGAGATTTAAAGAAAGAAAAAACCCCATAGGGTGGAACTTTGGTTAGCAGTAAAAATTCAGATTTATTTATTTTGGTAATTAATGAAGTACTTGCTTTCAGATGCCCTGTGACTTTTTCTCCCACAAGACTTCATGCTTAAGAGATTGCTTTTAAAGGGTGTGAAAAATGAATCAACGTTAAAGAAGATCATATGATACAACTATGGTATTAAGAAGCTAAATTGAAGAGAAAACTAAGGGTATTGTTCAGTTGAGAAAGGATGACAGAAAAGAAAAAGGGAGGGAGGAGATGAGAAACTTACTAGAGAAGTAGTAAAACACTCTACAAATACCTTAAGGAGCCACACACAAAAGCCAGGAGAGACATGGCTGTAAAATCAAAATCATGTGCATTACAGGCCTCACTGACTAAGATCGCATTTATGGGAACACATCATGTAGACCTGGGAACCTGTGAAGGGGAGCTGATTCCTTTCTTTGTATCCTAAAAAGCTTTACAAGTTCCTTTATGTTGTAGAAACCTGTGGGTGAGAAGGGAAAATTTAGAACAATATGTCATTTAAGTTACAGAAATTGGATAAAGTAGCCACTTTTTTTCTTAAATTTTGTTTGTCTATATGATAATCCTGCTAGGCTTTGCTACACACTTCCTCTTCCCCACATACTTTTCATCTTGAGAGGTATGACTTAGGTGGCAAAAAGGCATCTGATACATAGAAATTTGCCAGTAAAATGGTAAGAAATACTGCTCTAAGTGTTAGAACCCATGGTAAAGGGACATGTAGTTGCTGAGAAATGCTGTCACTAAGAATTAGAATCTACTGCTGTTTCAATATGCTGGTGATTGGTCCCTATAACACAGGAAAAGGAATGATGAGTCAGTTGATATAGGTATCTTTGCAGAGGCCTTTGGGGGGGATAGTGCAAATCAACTGGGAAACATTCATTTGATTCAAAGTGCCAGAGTTCTAAACGTTTGTGACTGCTCCTTTTGTGAATTTACTTTCAATTTAATGAGTTGATCAAAATAATATTTGTTTCTTTGCTTTTGCATGGTAAAAATCCTACATTTAAGCTTACTGATATTTCCACTTGCATCTGTCATGGATGTCAATGTAGTTCGTTTTTTCTTTTGCTAGTCCCATTCTCTACGCACCACATTAATTTTATCTAATTGTTTGTTGTTTAGACATAAAATCTAACTATCCCTGCAGTACAGCAGAATCTGTTTTATCTGAATCTTAACTGTCAGCCCTCAAAACTGTTTGCAGTTCAACGTTGCTGTATTTAGCTGCAGAGTCCTTCTGTGTTATCCTTGTGGAGCTCTTACAATTATGTTTTGAAAATGCTGGATTGTACTGTTCTTTCTGGACAGACTTGTCCTCCTTGACATGGTCATCCAAGCTGCATTAATCCTGGTCTGCTGTGCAAGTGAAGTCTGCCATATGGGAGACATCGTTTTCCGTGCAGGCTCTGTTGAAGTAAATATTGAACTTGGCATTTGCTTAAAAAACATAACAGAGCAAAAACCAAATGATAATCATTTACAGAATGTGTGGAAAGTTTATTTTCTTAATCTCTCTGCTCTCCTTTCAGATTATTTATTATTTATTTATGAAAAGGTCTGATGTAGGAGGGAACACTTGGTAGGATTTTTCTTCTGATGGTTCATTCTAGTATGTCAATATTCAGTGTATTACAGAAATTTTTTTTTAATCCCCTGGATTTCATCTAAAGAAGATGGCAATTGTTAAAAGTTCATCAGAATGTGTGTCATTTGATACTAAGTCAAACTGTCAGAGAATAATTTTTCAGCAGATGTTCCATGGAAACTTTTATTTCTGAGAGTAGGGTTTCCTTCCCAGGGTCAAGTTAAGGCCCACAGAGTCACAAGTGTGCCATGCCTGCATCCAGCTTTATGTTAAGGCTGCCCTAAGAATTTTTTTGCACTACTGTTAATCATTATCACCTGTTTTTAGTGTTCCAGACTGGATCAAGTCTTCTGAACAAGTTTGTGTTTTTATGGTTTTCGGGGGATAGGATTTGTTTCACTGGTAAGATCTTAACAACTTTTCTAAATTCAAGCCCTCTCTCCTGTATTTCCATAAGTATTTGTCTACTTTGAGGTATGTGCAAAAAGACAAAACAAAACCCCCCAAAACCAAGCAAGCAAACCG